>VZTY01026106.1:17353-35421 GCA_013400935.1 Turnix velox | reverse complement strand
ATTCTATATAAAATTGGTTGTTCCAACTTTTCTGGTTGTGGTTTTCTTCAATTTGTTCCTGCGCAGGAACAGAAAGCAGAAACAGAGCTTTTCCCTCTCCAGGCAGGTCTTTCACAGGAATAAATCAGTGTAAATTTACTCCGGTCGATGATGATTTACAGGAGCTTTGAACCCCGCTGTATTTTTCAGCCTTTGCTTCTGCTCCCTGATAGATGAGAACACACAGGGACTGGGGGAGTGTTTCTGCAGGTGCATTTTGCTGCCAAAGTTTGGTCATTTCCCCTGCTTTTTGTCCTGCTTCTCAGCCACCCTGGTGGACTGGGAGACTTGGAGAACATCTGGACCCAAACTCCACCAGATTCTACCTCATCTCCTTAGAACTTACTGGAGTTTTGTGCTACCTGGAGAGAAAAATAATTTTTTTTCCTCCCCTCCTTACAATTACTCTTCTCCTCAAAACCCTCTAACATCCTCTGCTTCCCAAGGGTGCAGGCTCTACTTCTCCCCTGGACCAGCAGTCCCAGTACAAGTTCTTTCATGGGAGAAGAACCTCCTGAGAGCACCAACATCTTTCTAACTGCTTTTCCACTGGGATGTGCCAATTAGGAGATTAAAACCTCCTGCTGAGACATGCCTGGGACCAGCTGGGACTACTTAAGAGTGAGTGGGTGCAGAGTGGGGTCCCTGGGAAAAAAAGGGAAGACTCAGACAGATGCTGTGGTTGCTGGAAAAGGAGGCAAGCTGGTGCTGGGAAGGTTTGGCTAAGTCAGTTTGGCCAGGACCAATGTATCTGGGACCTCAACTGCTGTGTTGTCCTCATGAGGGGTGTGCTGTCTCCCCACCACCATCCAAGCTCCATCTCACATCCAGCAGGTGCTGTGTTGAGGTGGATTTTTCCCTACTTATTTCCCCACAGAGGGGACCATCTCTCCATCTCCCTTCCTGCTGGGCAGTGGCTTGTGTAGGTTGTGAAACACAGCCTGACCTTTCATCTTTTTTTAAAATTTCTGTTTTCATTACTCACTTGGATGTTTAATTCAAGGCTGTGGAGCTGGCTAGCCTGTAGTTTAAATAATTTTTTTTTTGTTTTAATACCTCTGGCAGGGTATTAAAGGAGTTTGTAGTGACTTGAAATTAGCAGGACGATCCGAGACAGATGTTGTGAGCGAGGGGAGAGGAATTTACTTGCTGTGTCTCCTCTCTGCTGTTGTTTAAAAGATACTAATTTGATGCTTTCTTTCTTTCTTAAATGCAGGCACCTCTGGGGTAGGATAATGAAAACTCATTTCCCTCTTATGACATTCCAGCACCTCCTCTTCTTGCTTTCTTCCTTTTCCAGTGGGTCCTGCTCCTGGCCAAGGGCATGGGTGGGCATGATGCTGGTTTCCACAGCCTCAGCTCCTCAGTTCAGCCTGGCATTGCTTCCCCATGCTCTTGCTGTCATAGAATCACAGAATTTGGGTTGGAAAGGACCTCAAAGACCATCCAGACACACCCCCTACCCTGGGCACGGATACCTCCCACCAGCCCAGGTTGCTCCAAGCCCAGTCCAACCTGGCTTTGAACCCCTCCAAGGATGGGGCAGCTTCTCTGGGCAGCCTGGACCAGAGCAGCTCTCACAGCAAAGAATTTCTGTCCTCCCTGGGAGCTCCAGGTGACAGTGAATTTGTCACCAGCTCAGTTGCCAGCAAAGCATCGTGCTTTGACTCTGCTTTTGCTTATGAGCAGGAGAAAGCAGCTCCCAGGGGAAGGCCCTTTCTTTGCTGAGTTGGTAACAGTAGTGTGTGCAGGGGATGAAAGAGGGGAAAAATCAAGGATAAGTGGGAAATTCTATTTCCAAGTCCATTTTGAGGTGCAGCTGGGGGGATGATCCTTGTTCTGTGCATGGATGCTCTGTAGTTTTGGGAGATTATAGAATCATAGAATGTTTTGGGTTGGAAGGGACATTAAAGATCATCTAGTTCCAACCCCACTGCCATGAGCAGGGACACCTCCCACTACACCAGGTTGCTCAATGCTTCATCCAGCCTGGCTTTAAACACCTCCAGGGATTGAGGGGGCATCCACAGCCTCTCTGGGCAACCTGTTCCAGTGTCTCACCACCATCACAGTAATCACCTTCTTTCTTCTATCCAGCCTAAATCTCCCCTCTTCCAATTTGCATCCATTCCTCCTTGTCCTGCCATCTTGGACCCTATTAAAAAGATCTACCCCAGCCTTTTTGTAGCTCCCTTCAGGTATTGAGAAGCTACAATGAGGTCCTCTCTGAACCTTGTCTTCTCCAGGAGGGATGCACAGGCTGCACAGAGCATCTTCCCTCCACAACCTGTATCAGTTTGCCTTTCAAGGGTACCCTGTAATCATAACCTGGCTTCAGAAGAGGACAGAGCTGGAAAGAGGAGGGAGGAGAAAGGCTTTTAACAAGGTTAACCTGCTGCTGCTCCTCTTAGAGGAGGCTGTGACAGGGCGGGTGGAAAGGAGCCTGGAGCGCTGTGGCAGCAGGGAGAAGAATATCAAACCCTACTGGAACAAAAGAGAAGACAAAAGGTTTTTTGAGGAGAAAAAAAAGAAGAAAATAGATTCTTGTCAGCAAAGCTGTCAGTGGGAGAGATTAAAGAGCACCTGCCACCTTCCCCAAAGGCTGTGTTACCACCCTGGGAGGTGAGGCAGGAGGTAGAGCTGGAAATAGCCTCGCTGTTGGGGCTGAAGCTCTCTGCCTGTGCTCTTGCCTCCAAACCTGCTGATGATGCCTTTGTGCAAGCCAGACCTGCTCTCCCCATGCCCTGGTCTTCTCTCTGATTTAAACTTCCCCTTTCATTTAGGTTTTGCCTTCCTGAGCTCCAGCCTTGCAGCCTGTGGGGTGGGTTTGGAAGGATGCACCAGCTCCCAGCCAGCTTGGGAGGTCTTGCACAGAGAAACGGGTGGGTTTGGGCACTGTATAAATTGCAGTGGGACCTGGCCCATGAAGTGGGAAGTTGATATGGCAGATTCTTCACCATGTTTCCTCCTGCACCATTTGGCAGGCTTGCTCTGCAGTGCAGAACCCACACAGAAGGCACAGCTGCCCATGTGTGCTGGTGTCCAAGGGCATTTTGCACGTTTCTTCATAAGATCAAATGCTCCAGCATGTCCAAGAAAGGTCATGCCTTAGAGATCCTCCACCAGCTGTGTGCAAATTCAGCCTGACATCATTAGGACAGCTGGGCTCAGGCTGCCTTTGCCATAGCTTTTCCAGCTGCTCACAGGGAAACGTTTCCTGTGAGGGGGGGAGAGAGAGCATCCTCTTCCCCTCCTGTGTTACAGCAAGAAAGGCCTGGGGGGAGGTGAAGCAAAGAGTCCTGCCACGATGCTCAGATGTTCTCCAAGGGTTGGATGCTCTGATGGGAGCCTGGTGCAGATGGGTCTGAGCCTCCACACTGGGAATGCAGCTTGTTATTAAGTAGAAAGGGGCTGGAGAGGACCCGGGGTCACTGGCTGGAAATGTGCAGAGGATAATCCAAAAAGGCAAGTGTCTGTCAGCTGCTCAGGTGTTAGCAGAAGTTAATGAGAGTCTCGGTGTCTGATCTCTTGCAATCAATTCCACTTCCTATGGCTCGGCGAGAGGTGAATATCCAAGCTGCTGTGATGTTGTTAGCTCTGGCTGACGTGCCTGCTTTCAGCTTTGATGCCAAAGGAAATTGCTGGGTAACATTGCCGGGCTGCTGGAGGCAGGGCTGAGGGACTGAGATTATTCTCCTGGATGGCCCAGCTCAAAGGGGAAGGTTTCTATTCTGTTCCCTCTCCTTCCACGAAATCAAATCGCCCCTTGGTTAGGAGGAAACGTGCCAAGGCATCAGAGAAGATGGATGCAGGGAGAAGCATGTGTGGTGGGGGGATGCAGGGAGCTGACGGCTTGTTTACTCAGAGTGGGAGACCTGCCAATTTTTCTTCTCCAAGAGCAGGCTTGTTTACAGAGCCCTAATGCTGAGAGAAGGATCCTTGAACCCCTGCTCTGCAGCTGCTTCCCTGGAACCATCCAGGACATGCAGGGTTGGTACCCAACACCAGGCAGGAGAAGTTGCTGCTGGGGTGGGTGGGCAAGAAGAATCTTTTCTAGGGGCACTGAAACCTCTAGAAATCTTCCCTTGTGGGAGAAGCAAGGGGAGAAGGAAAGACACATCTCCCTAAGTTTGCTCTTGGATGGTTTTCTGCCTGGGATGGATTTTCATTGCTCAGCATCAATTATTGCTTTGTCAGCCTGGAAATGAGACCCCGCAGGTGCTGTTGGTGGAGGCACTGTGTCACGTTTAGTTTCTGTCACATCAAAGCTGGATCCACTGGGTTAAACTCCTGCAAGCTTCTACAAAAGCCATGGAGGGGTGACTTTACTCCCCTCGCTGCTCGGTGCAGGGTGAGGGATGTGCAAGACATGGATGCTGCAGCAAGCTAAGGGACAAACAAGCCCAACGTGACCAAAGCCACCAGGCGGGGAGGGATGGAGATGATGCTCCTCGCTGTGAGCCGTATGTAAATGTGATGAGCTGAGGAGATGTGCGACATCACACCCGGCTGCGGGCTCCTTCTGAAATGCAAATCCCTACACGGGACCCGCCGGCATTGACAGCAGCAGCGTCTGCTGCTACAAGACAACCGTTCTGTACACAAACCAGCACAGATCTGCTACTGGTTACAGGCTGCAGGTGACACTTTCTTTGATCTGAAGAAGGAAAGATAGACAGGTGGCTCCTGAAGCCCTACTCTTCCCAGTCAACCACCCCGATAGACAGCAAGGGGATGCTTGGGTGGCAAAGATCATGAAAAGTTGGGAAGAACGTGTCTATGGGATAGAATCACGCTTTGGCACCTCACTGCAATGGAAAAGGGAAAGAAGTGGAGGATGGAGCTGTTGGAGCAGGTCCAAAGGAGGGCCATGAAGATGATCAAAGAGCTAGAGCAACTTATGAGGACAGGCTGAAGGAGCTCGGGTTGTTCAGCCTGGAGAAAAGAAGGTTCAGGGGGGGACCTCAGAGTAACTTCTCAATACCCCCTTCAGGGGGCTACAGAAAGGCTGGGGTAGGACTTCTTAATAGGAGTTGTAGTGGCAGGACTAGGAATAATGGATGTAAATTGGAAAAGGGGAGATTCAGACTAGATATAAGACAGAAATTCTTCACAGTGAGACAGAGAAACAGGTTGCCCAGAAAGGCTGTGGATGCCCCCTTTCTAGAGGTGTTTAAGGCCAGGCTGGATGAGGCACTGAGCAACCTGGTGTAGTGGGAGGTGTCCCTGCCCATGGCAGGGGGTTGGAACTAGATGATCTTTAAGGTCCTTTCCAACCTAAACTATTCTATGAGTCTATGGTTGCTGTCCTGTTACCAGCCAGTCTCTACCAGAGTCATCATCTAATGACTGCATCAGGATTTAGCTCCCTTTTCTTGAGCAAAGTGTTTTTACTTTAGATGTGTCCCTCCTGAAAAACCAGCAGAACCCTCCTCTGAAGGTGGGTGACTGGGACATGTTTGTGGCTCCCCCTTCACTGGGGATGTCTCCTCCCCACCTCTAAAGTGAGCAAAAACATCTCTCTGCTTCATCTGGAGATGCTGAGATCTGAAGAAGAGGAACAGCTCAGAGATGTCCCCAGTGACAGGAATAAGCACAGCCCAAGCTGCTCCTGCAATGAGGATTCATTGATCATTGTGGTCTGACACTGGCTGGGGAGGTCCTGCTGGGTTTGAGCTTTCACTGGGAGGAGGTTGCAGAGGGGAAATGCTACGGGGGGGAGGGAGAGGGGTTTGGATGGTGGAGAAGGTGTACAAGTAATGTGTGAAGCCAGAGGAACACCAAAAGATGCCTTAAATCACCTCTTGTGTCATCCACAGCTCAGGTGGCCCCAGAAGCACTGGCTGTGCCTGTGAATGCTGCTTTGTTTTGTGCTTTGAAGAGTAAAATTCCTGTCTCTAGAGCTGGAGATCTCAAAGACAGCAGGAGGGTTGACTTTGCTCCCAGAGGGAAAAAGCTATTCTCCAAATGGCTTCAGAAACAATGATGACAGACAATCTTGACCGTTCCCAGGAGATCAGTGTGGGTTCTCACTTACACTTTTACATCTGGTGGCAGCAGCAAATGGTGTCTCTCAGGCAAGAAAGGGAAGGAGAATGGTTTTGCTGCCTCTCCTGCCTGGCAGGGGGGGGATGGATTGCATGGTGGCTGAGCCTTGGTCAGTGCCAGGGATGGGGCAACATTAGTAGAGATGGAAGGTTTAGATTTGCAGGATTTTCAGTGAGCTGTGATCAAAAATAAAAGGGCTTCAGGACAAACATTGTCATCTGCACTTTTCCTCCCCTCCTGGCTGCCTCTGCACAGCTCAGGTCATGGGATAAAGCAGCTTCTCTGTGTCTCCATGGCCAAGCTTCTTTGGGGTGGCTCCAGACAGAGGATTTGAGGCTCAGCTCTCAAGTTAAAGGGGGTACAAGCCCAAAGGATGCTGGAACTGTTGCATTTTTGTGCTTTCAGTAACCCATTCTAGAAAATCCTGCCCTGTGTGACAGGGGACATGGAGGAGCTGATCAGGGCTGGGGGTGTGTTGACAGAAGATACCCATCTGCAGAGCAAGGCAGAGCAGAAAGAGGAAACTGCTGCACACCCTGAGCTTTAGATGGTTCTGATGTCCATGTTTTTTTCACTGCCTGAAACCTGTTTATCAGGCTGTTATACTTCCTCCCATCCAAGCCCATGGAGGAGCAGGTCAGGCTGCTTGAAAGGTTGCATTTCTGCTGTTTTACTGGAAGGAGTAAAGGGGAAAGGGCTTCCTCCCAACCTCCAAGCAACCCAAGACTTTCTGCTTTACCCTGCAGGGACTTGTTCCTCTCATAAGTGCATGTACTATGTATTTCTCAGAAGGTGCCTCAGGGCTTGGATGCTCTGTCTCATGTTGCCACGGTCTTCCGAATGAAAGCAGTGAGGTTCAGTTTTGAGAAATACACAGCAATAAGCTTCATGTTGCTCTCACTGCCTCAGGGAGTCTGTCCCAGGGGTTACTGCAGCCCACCCTATTTGTTCTGTGGAGTGTTAGAGGCTGAAAAAAATCCTCTTTTTTTTTTTCTCTCTTTACAAACAGTTGCTGACCTGCTCTGTGGAGCAAACAGCACCCTGTGAGCAACACTGGATGGCCCCAAATCACTCACTCTTGCTCACTGAGTGGTTTTGGTAGAATTCCAGCCAAGGTCATTTTTTCTGTAGCCACAGGGTATGAGGTTCTACCTTTAGATGGCACATTTAGTTTCTGTGGGATCCAGCGAAGCCAAACAGCTTCTCTGTCAGCTTTAGGAATTTATGAGACCTTCTCATGCCTTGGGGAGCCCAGGGCCAAGCTCACAGAAAAAGGAAAGGGCCAGCAGATATAAATTACCACAAACTCCACTGGCTCCATTTTAACACCAGATAAAACAGCCCCTTGGCTTCATGCTCTTCCCACTGGCCACATGTGTGGGTCCTTTAAGCACTGGTGATGTTTTGGACCTAACTTGGGATAGGAAATCTGCTGAAGTCTGTGTGTGTGGAGGGGGAAAAAGAAATCTTTTATATATCTTTATATGTCTGTGAGTGTTTTTATAAAAATGTGTAGAAAAAGCCAGTATTTGATCCAGTGCAACCTCCAAGTGTTAATCATAATAAATGGGAAAGGGAAATAATCGCTGTTCAGGAAGGAGGGAGGTGTTGCTGTGCTGGTGAGTGGTTAATTCTCCTCCTCTTTGCTCTGTCCCCAGCCTGAAGTCAGCCAGGACAATCCCACTGCTACTTTTGTTGCTCTTGGAGGGATAATAGAATCTTAGAGTTGAAAGGGACCTTCAAATTCCATCTAGTGCAACCCCCTGCAGTGCACAGGGACATCCTGCACTAGATGAGGTTGCTCAGAGTGAATTTTTCAACGACATTAATGGGCTCCAGGGTTGGGGGATCCACCACCCGCCAGGGCATCTAGTCCCAGTGTCTCACCACCCTCATGGGGAAGAGCTTCTTCTTGAAGTTTCACCTAACCCTGCCCTGCTCTAGTTTAAAAATGCTTCTGGGAATAACATCCCCCACCACTGCCTCATACGAAGCCTGAACCAGGTTGGGTTGGAGCAGCAGAGGATGTCTTGTGGCTGTCCCTATGTGGGCAGGACAAGGAGCAAGGGTCTCATTGCCACCTTCTAGCCCTCTCTGTCCACAAGACAGAGAGGAAAAACATGGCTGAGCACTGCTAGAGAAGGCTTTAACCTCTCAGTAATTACACCAGCTCCCTGAAGACCACACTCTCTTCAACTATAGAAGCTGCCCGATGGTTCCTAAAGACTCTTTGGGGACTCGGAGAGGACTGCTCAGCCATAATTACCTTGGCTGGCAGCCACCACGAGGGACAACACAGCATTGCTTCAATTAAGTGATGGGAAAGTGTGTGGTGGTTGCTGCTCTCCCAGTCCTGAGGTGGGGAGGGAAACTTGGGGAGGACCTGAGGGTAGGGATGTGATGTTTCATTAGCATAACGACTCTTCTCCCCTAAAGAAATGCAAATAGCACCTTTCACTTTTTTTTCCCATGTTGGGCCTGTTAAACAAGCACTGGGGTAATTACATGGCAGGGTGATGGCAGCAGCTTGAGCTTTACTAGGTGAGCTCAGGATGGGTCTGCAAGGAAGTTGAGGAGGGGCTGTTTGCAAAGGCATGGAGCTACAGGACAAGGGACAATTGTTTGAAACTAGAGCAGGGCAGGGTTGGATGAGACCTCAGGAAGAAGTTCTTCACCATGAGGGTGGTGAGACACTGAAACAGGTTGCCCAGAGAGGTGGTGGAAACTCCATCCCAGGAGACATTCATGTAGAGGCTCTGAGCAACTTGATCTAGTGCAAGATGTCCCTGCTCACTGCAGGGTGGTGGCACTAAATGACCTTTGAAGGCTCCTTCCACCTCTTTGATTCCATGATGTGCTGTCCCCATGTCCCACACAGCCTCCCAGTCCCCCCCATTACAGAGCACCAGGGTGGGAAGACGAGAAGAAAAGGTGCCTTGCTCCCTGATAGAGGGATGTGTAATTTTATCACACGTTACAGCATTTTGCCCTGGCAGCCTGTCACCAGGCAGGCTGTTAAAATTCCCTTGAAAAATGAGGGATCCATGGCAAATTACTGATTACAGGATAGGAAAGGTAATCTGGCTACGTGTGATTGATCGCTTTGATACTGCAGCTCTCAGAGCTCTGGAAAACCCCAGAGAGAGATGAAGTGATAGTGCCCCTGCCCTATTATCTTTACAGACAGCAGACAGCAGCATCAGCAGGAGGTGATGGGGGTATTCAGAGGCAGCAGCACGACAGACAGACAGAGCAGAGTGCATCTGAGCCGTGGCAGACTGCTGCTTAGAAGGGCTCCATCACCTGCAAGATGAGACAAAACAGCAGACAGGAGCTGATGGTGTTTAAAGGAGCTCTGAGATTCCTCAGTCTGTTTGTGTTTGGAGTGTGAATCATGCCACAAGCTCTCTGGTTGCTTCATCCCACTCTGCCAAGCTGCTGGGCTTCTCCTCAGTCCTTCTGCTTGGGAAGTAGAAGGGATGGGAAGGCTTTGCCCATGGGTGCTCAAGCATCAAATCCAGGAGGAGCATTGCATTGGTCCTACCCCTTCCCTGGTGATGCTTTTTGGGGAGAGCCAAAAACAGGGGATGGGATTCAGGAGTTGCAATGCTTTTTGCTGCCTGTCACATCACATCCCCACCATCAAGAAGGCAGCCTAGTCACACAGCATCAAAAAAGGGAGAGAGCTGGATCTCTTGGAGATGTTGAATGAAGTCAGGAATAAAAGGCACTTGTGGAAATTCAGCTCTCCATTTCATCTATTTGACCACACCAATTCTGAACAAAAAGAAAACCCGGGCTCATTACATAGAAACATCAAGCCAGCCAAGATAATTATCTCTAATTAGTGCTAATTTAAAAGTGAGGTCTGTTCTATAGCTGAATTGTTGCATATTTCATTAGTTCATTAGATGCTGAGCAGACAAACGCAGATAAGAGAATCAATTCATTGGAATGATATAAATTTCATCCTCACTTCACCAGGAACAGCTTGGGGGTCCATCTTCCCAGCACAGATTTATGGAAGCCCTAACAAGAGGACTCAATGGTTCATCCTCTGGGGAAAGTTCAGGGAATACTGTATTAACTTTGAGGAAATAATTAAAAAAAAATATAATAGAGAGAGAGAGAGAAACAAGCACTTTGTCAGTCAATGTTATTATCTCTCCGTCTCTGCAAATATCAATCAATATTTGCCTGAGCTGACTGAAGGAGGGGCTGGTCCCACCCTGGGGACCCTGATGGGTAGATACCAGGACTCTGGACTCATCAAGGAAAGGAGACTTTGACCTCCATGAGTGACTCTCCAGGTCTGTGTGTAATCAAGATCTAGATGAAGTAGGGTCAGGCATCAATCCTGTCTTCCTCCAGGTACTCTGGCCCTTCTGATTTCATTCCCAGACCAAATGAAAGTTGTCTTCATCACCTTTTCCATCTCTTCTTCATTCTTTTTTTCCTATCTCTTAGCAGATCAGCTTGCTCTGAAGCAATTCCTTCCCCTGGCCTCCATAGAAACCTCACAGTGACAGGCAGGGTCTCTCCCCATAGGAAGGGGATGCCCACCCATGAGCCTGGCTCCACTGGTTCCCTTCATCTCTGATTTCCCTCCCCATGGCAGAGCTTGGCAGTCACTTCTGCTCCTGGATAAACAAACATCTGGTTTGGGAAATGTTGGATTTTCAAACCTCTACTCGAGCTGGATGCTGTGGGGACTTGCAGTCAGCCTGGAGGGACAACTCAGCCATACATGCAATGATAACAAAAAAGGGGCCATGACAGCAGAGATTTCTAACTCAGCAGAGCTGTGCCTCCTACAGATCAGTCTTCTGTGAAAAACATAAATGCCAGCTCTTCCCTGAAGAGCATCTGGAGGAGATGATGCTGTGATGCTGATGTGCTGCACATCTTCCCCCTCCAGCTACTAGCATGGAGCCCCCCTGGCTAAAATCACAGTCTTGAACCATTCCCTGGCCCAGGGAAACTGTGACTTAGGAGATGAAGAGCAAAAATTGGCACTTAAGTGATGATGTGTGAGCAGGAATAAAGCATTTGACTTTCAGCTCCACTTCAAGAGTGTAAGAAAATAACCCTTTTCCAGTGATAAACGATACATGGGTTGGGATCCTTGTGAGACAGTAAAATACCCTTTTTTCTCCATGCAGTGGTGTTTTAGTTAGATTAATCTGACTTTATGAAGCTTTCAGCTTTCAGTGAGGGCCTGACTCAATGCAAAAAATCCATCAAACAACAGGCAGGGGGATTTTGAATCCTTGAAAAGATACTGAGCAGGAATACAGCAATTGAAGGAAGTTCCTGCAGATGTTTGAAGCTATAATTAATCTTTGTGAAAGAGAGGAAAGATTCAAGTTCTTTGAAAGAGCAAATTTTGGAGCTTTAAAGCATTGCAGAAGAATAAATGGAAGTGGAATGGAATATGCAAAGGGAGAAATGTGTCTGCAAAGTGCAGTTATGGGTTTGGGATACTTGGAGAAGAGAGAGTAGAGGAATTCCTCCAAACCCCCCAATACCCTGAAATGAAGGAACACAGTAATGGGATACTTGGAGAAGAGATGATAGAGGAACCTCTCCAAATCCTCAATACACTGAAATGAAGGAACACAGTGATGGGAAGGGGTGGTAGTGACTTAATTGTGGGGGGGAGGCAAATTGGGTCATGTGAAAGTGCTCATCAGAGCCTTGATGAACTGTGAGGTTCCTGGTAACAAAATACTGTTTCTTTTCAGAATTGCTGCTGGAGAGGCAGGACACAACTCAAGGAGTACATACGTGGAAGGGGGAGATACCAACTTTGTCACTGAAAACTGCAGCAGAAGTGCAGTACCCAGAAGAATCAATTAGTTAATGGCTGCCATTACAGACAGACAAGAATTGCAGAGATTTAATGAACAGTAATTTAACTTATTGATTAATCAGAAAGCTTTCCACTCTTGCTAATGCTTGTCTTACTAAGCATGGTCTTCCTGACTGGTCCCTGCTCTCCCTCACTGCTGACTGATGTAAAAAGTAGGAATTTAGGGATCAGGAGCTCAGGGGAACAGCTCAGTGATAGACACTTGCCCAAGTCTCATTCCCACACCATCCAGAGACCTTCCTTGTTCCTCCTGCCTATTGAGTTTGTCCATCCTCCCCAACAGATTATAGATCATAGAATAGTTTGGGATGGAGGGAATCTTGAAGATCATCTATTTCCAACCCCCCTTCCATGGGCAGGGACACCTCCCACTGGACCAAGTTGCTCAGTGCCTCATCCAGCCTGGCCTTAAACACCTCCGGCGATTGAGGAGGCATCCACAGCCTCTCTGGGAAACCTTTTCCAGTGTCTCACCACCCTCACAGTAAAGAATTTCTTTCTTATATCTAGCCTATATCTCCCCTCTTCCAATTTGCATCCATTATTCCTAGTCTTTCCATCACATATCCTATTAAAAAGTCCTACCCCAGCCTTTCTGTAGCCCCCTTCAGGTATCGATAAGCTATGGTCATCTCCTCCACATCATTGCCTGGTTTCACATAGAGTCTTCTTGACTTCATCCTCACATCAAGGAGCCTTTCAGCAGCTCATTAAACAATGTTCAATACATACTTCCTTGTCTTCACCTTACAAGAAGATTCACAGAACATGGTCCTGGCCAGCAGATTGATACCAAAGTCAGTAGCAACCCTCAGGACTTGTCCTATGGTATTTGCAACCCTAAAGTGAAGAAGACAACATCAAAGACAGTTTGCAATGTACATCTAGTTGATGTCCTGCCCTATCCTGTCCATGTCTCACCCATCCCCATGCCACTGCTCTTCCTTCAGGTGCTCCTGCTCCCCTCAGGGGACACTGTGAGCCCCTTGTTATCCTTCACTCCTTCTCTCCTTCAGCTATCACCAGAAGTAGTGTTTAGATTTCATGTTCAATATTCTTGATGCAAGTCGAACATCAAAACCTCAGCAGGGTGCCTGGGAAAATCTAAGAGAGAATATTAGAGGAATCTGTTTCTACAAAGCAAAAGAAATCAACAAAGGCTGTGCTGGGGATTTGTGTGTTTTTTTTTTCATCTTGCACCTTACATACAAATAATAAGTTTAGACTTGGGCTTTTTTTTTTATTTATTATTATTATTATTATCACCCTTCCTGATACCAATCTCTCTTTTTCATTATAATAAATATTGATTTGTGCTGTTAGAAAATGATTTCTCCTATCTGCTGCTTATCTTGGTGGTGGGGATTTGGCCAGCAGGTTTCATTGTCCCCAGGAACAACCATTCTGCTCATCCCTTTCCAGCAGCACTGCAGGGCCAGGGGTCTTTGGAGACCTGAAGTTATGTGTTGGGTTCATCTGTATGGAGATGGGCTGTGCTGTGATCATCTGTATCTGGAGGGATGATTAAAATAGTCCCACAAATTATTGCTTCTTTCCTTCACTCTCCTGCCACGAGGCAGGACAAATGCCTTTACATAAAGTGCTGATGCTGTTTTTTTTAGCTGTCAGTGAACATTTTCCTACTCGGAGGCATCTTCAGGGCAATGGCCTCATTCCTTTGGTGTGTCTGTGTAGTTCCTGGCACAGCTCTTGTGCCATGTTAATTATCCTGCACGTGGAATTTGTTTTGTGCCAGCAGAAATGCTCTCAGGTTAGGCATAAGAAGTGAAATAAAAATAGCTCCTTTTTTTTTCCCCAGAAGTGCTTTCTTATACAAGATGGATCAGCAAAACCCAGAGCAGAGGGGAGGAGAACGCCACGGGCTGGTTTGCAAAGTCAGCCTTCCCTCAGCTGAAGTTCAACTGTAAAATGGGTGTAGATTTGGAAAAGAGGACATTTAGGAGAGCCTGGAGAAAAGAGGAGGGGATGAAGTTGGGGTTGTTCAGCCTAGAGAAGAGAAGGCTAAGAGGGGGACCTCATTGTAGCATCTCAGTACCTGAAAAGGGCTACAGAAAGGCTGGGGTAGGGCTTTTTAATAGGATATGTGATAGAAGGACTAGGAATAGTGGTTGTAAATTGGAAGAGGAGAGATTCAAGCTAGAAATAAGAAAGAAATTATTTCCTGTGAGGGTGGTGAAACACTGGAACAGGTCATCCAGAGAGGTTGTGGATGCCCCCTCAATCCCTGGAGGTGTTTAAGGCCAGGATGGATGAGGCATTGAGCAACCTGGTGTAGTAGGAGGTGTCCCTGCCCATGGCAGAGGGCTTGGAACTAGATGATCATTAAGGTCCCTCCAACCCAAACTATTTTATAATTCCATGAAGGCAGTGAGAAGTGTGTATCTCTGAGCCATCTGCAGCCAGGAGGACCCCATGCTCTGCTTCCTTGGGAGAACCATGGCACTGATCTTCTGCCATCACCATCCTGCTGTCCATGGAGCTGGTTTTAGAATAGGACACTGCAGTCAGGACTTCATCACTAGGAAGGAGACATGGGGATCCATCTTCTAGTGGGAGGTGTCCTTGCCCATGGCAGAGGAGCTGGAACTAGATGATCTTTAAGGTCCCTTCCAACCCAAACCATTCTATGATTCTGGCCAGGCTAAGTCTTTCAGGCTGGAGATGCTGTTTGAGAAAATGCAATTCCATCCCACCAAACCCCTGCACTGCCTGTGCAGAGGATGGGGAGCAAAGAGAGGGCGTTTTTTTGGCAGTCCAAAGATTTCCAGCCTTTGCTTGGCATGAGAAAAGCCTTTACCCTGGTATCTCAGTACTTCCAAACTTAGGTGTGAGTACAGCCAAAATCATTTTCATGAGATATCAACAAGATCTACATGAATAAAGCTTAAGAGTGTTTTTCTTCAAATCCAAGGAGTCTTTTTGAAAGCCAGAACCTCAGCTCAGAGCACCTGCCAGCCTCAGAGCAAACCACAGGCAATTTCTGATGGGGAAAAACCCAACAGCCCTCCTTGTTTCATTGCCTATCTCTGCCCTTAGGCACTCTCAGGCTACACCTGAGCCTGGGGGGGGCTGAGGTGGGGTAAGGGAGGGAAAACAATTGTGCTGCATTTAATAAAAATGAAAAAGAAAGTTATTTTTATCAGTTAGATAGCTTCTTTTAGTTATCAGCTTTATTAAAGCCCTATCTCCCAGAGTTGTGGGGTCACGAGTTAATCTCAGCTTTCAATTAACTCAAAACACATGTTTCTCACTGCCAGAGATGTGAAGTTAGCTGAAATCAGGAGAACCTGGCAATATTTTCTCCTTTTCAGGCCCTTGTTGGATTTGGAAGCCTTGAAGCTGATGATACCAAGTTAGACAAATGGGGTTTATTCTCCAGAAAGCTTTTGGATGCTGTTTTGCATTGGGATTCATACTTGCTCCTGTGGTACCCAATTGAGACATCATCCTGTCCCCCAGCTTGGGCAGTGTCAACACTTGGTTGCCACAGGAGATGCTCCCAGTAGCCTGGAAGAGCAGAAGAAAGCTTTTGGATGCTGTTTTGCATTGGGATTCATACTTGCTCCTGTGGTACCCAATCAAGGACATCATCCTGTCCCCCAGCTTGGGCAGTGTCAACACTTGGTTGCCACAGGAGATGTTCCCAATAGCCTGGAAGAGCAGACCAGGCTATTAATTAGGTTAATTAGACGATTTTTCTTCTCTTCCTTGAAAACAACCCTGCATCCAGCAGGAAAGGCAGCCCCATCCCAGGACTACTTGAAAGTGATGTTAAAAAGTTAGACATTTGGGTTTTATTCTCAAGAAAGCTTTTGAATGGTGTTTTGGGTTGGGGTTTGTGCTTGCTCCTAGGGTACCCAAGTGAGGACATCATCCTGTCCCCCAGTTTGAGCAGTGTCAACACTTGGTTGCCACAGGAGATGCTTCCAGTAGCCTGGAAGAGCAGAAGAAAGCTTTTGGATGCTGTTTTGGATTGGGGTTTGTGTTTGCTTCTGTGGTACCCAATTGAGGATGTCACCCTGTCCTCCAGTTTGAGCAGTGCCAAAACTTGGTTGCCACAGTAGATGCTCCCAGTAGCCTGGAAGAGCAGAAGAAAGTTTTGGATGCTGTTTTTTCCCACTCACCACCCTTTCTCCTGTGGTACCCAAGTGAGGACATCATCCTGTCCCTCAGATTGGGCAGTGCCAACGCTTGGTTGCCACAGGAGATGCTTCCAGTAGCCTGGAAGAGCAGAAGAAAGTTTTGGATGCTGTTTTTTCCCACTCACCACCCTTTCTCCTGTGGTACCCAAGTGAGGACATCATCCTGTCCCTCAGATTGGGCAGTGCCAACGCTTGGTTGCCACAGGAGATGCTTCCAGTAGCCTGGAAGAGCAGAAGAAAGTTTTGGATGCTGTTTTTTCCCACTCACCACCCTTTCTCCTGTGGTACCCAAGTGAGGACATCATCCTGTCCCTCAGATTGGGCAGTGCCAACGCTTGGTTGCCACAGGAGATGCTTCCAGTAGCCTGGAAGAGCAGAAGAAAGTTTTGGATGCTGTTTTTTCCCACTCACCACCCTTTCTCCTGTGGTACCCAAGTGAGGACATCATCCTGTCCCTCAGATTGGGCAGTGCCAACGCTTGGTTGCCACAGGAGATGCTTCCAGTAGCCTGGAAGAGCAGACCAGGCTATTAATGAGGTTAATTAGAGGATTTTTCTTCCCTTCCTTGAAAACAACCCTGCATCCAGAAGGAAAAGCAGCCCCATCCCAAGGTTACAAAGTGATGGGTTTTATTCTCAAAAAAGTTTTTGGATGTTGTTTTGGGTTGGGATTCATGCTTACTACTGCATCATCTTGTCCCCCAGCTTGAGCAGTGTCAACATTTTGTTGCCACAGGAGGAGCTCCTGGTAGCCTGGAAGAGTAGACCAGGCTCTTAATGGGGTCAAGTGGAGTTTTTTTCCCCCAGATTGGAAAACAACCCTGCATCCAGCAGGGAAAGCAACCCCATTTTGGGGCCCCTGGAGCCCAACCCCTCACTCCTGGGCTGGCTCAGGAGCAGGATTTGTAAGCTGTTGACATGGACATCCTGCATAGGCAATGGAGGCTTTTCTATGGGAGAGCAGACACCTCCAGCAGAAGCTTTCACTAACAGATTTATTATTGCTGGTGAGGAAAATGAAACCATGTGGAGCCTGAGGAAGAAGCTGGCCACTGGGAGGGCAGATGGGAATTTCCTGAGAGGTGAATATGGCAGAGCATTAAAAAACACATAAATAAAAAAGCCCCTTCATTTTAGTCCTCTGCCTCATCTTGCCCCAAAGCCCAAGTAATACAGGAGCTGAGAAACCTCCAGAAAGGGTCAGATCAAAGCTCCACTTACTCTAAATGCATGTCCCTCCCAAAACCTGCCATCAGATGCTGCAGGAAAGGGCCAAAATGTCCCATAAAGATCACTGATGGGACAACCTGCACAGATGAGCTATTGCTACCCAGCTCCAGGGAGCTGGGGGATGCTTTAGGAGCTGAGGCAGGGAAGTTTATCTCCCCCATATTTTCCTCCTCTTTGCCAACCCTGCAGCAATACAAGTGTTCCTGGTGAATCCACAGCACAACTATAAGTATCATTATTTCGGGGGTTTTATTATTATTATTTCTGAACTGTTCTCACCTGGAAGATGCAGAGAAGAGGGATCTCACCTCAGCTCACCTCCCTGCAGCAAAACAAAAGCCAAGATCTCAGCAGATCCCTGGCCAAAGGAGCCCACATCCCACCAAAACCTTTTTGGGGGATGCAAACAACAACCCAGGGCACAGCAGGAGGGTTGGGAATAAATTGGGACCAGGAGGATGGGCATGGACTGGGACCAGGAAGGTGGGGATGGACTGGGACCAGGTCTCAGCTTTGCAAACAGACAGTGGCTTGGCAAAAGGCAGAGCTACCTCATGAATTCCCTGCTGTGATGGTGTTTTTCCTGTGCATATTTCTCCCTGTGATCATCTTTGCCTCTTCCCCGCCTGCCACATTGGGCCCAGATGTCTCCTTTAAAGGGGAACTGCAAAGTTTTGTTTAAAATAAGGCTATTTAAAAAGGGGAAAAAAAAAAAAA
>VZTY01026106.1:3076-17290 GCA_013400935.1 Turnix velox | reverse complement strand
CCCCCAAGCAATTAATCAACTCTACGTGCCTGCTCCAAATTTGCAAACACATCTAAAAGCAAACTACTTGAAGTTTTGCTTCCTCCACCTCCCCAACCCTCACCTGCCAAGCTCCAGCCTTACAATTTGGGGTGTTCCCTGCCAGAAGCTGATTGTGCCTCACCAAAGGCAATGAGTCAGAGCCCTGTCCCAGCCCAGGCAGAGCTCCAAGTAGCTGCAGAGGGAGGATTGCAAGGCAAGGGGGCTAGTCTGGTCCTGCATTCCTTCTGCCTGGAGCTTTAGATGTTTGATTGAAAAAAAAGAGGAGAGCTCAGCTTGCAAGCTATGCTATGAATTTTAGGTCTGAACAATGACAATTGGGTCTTTTTTTTTTCCATTACTCATCCCCAAAGCTGAAAAGAAGGCAAGAAGGGGATCAGCAAGCTGGTCTGCTGTCAGAAGGCATCTCCCAGTTCTGCTCTTGACCTTTGCTGGTGGCTTCCATCAAACAGCCTCTTTCTCTCGTGTGTCCTCCCTAAAATAAAGCTGTGACCACATGAGAGCTGTGGCTTCCCAGTGCCTACATCATGTAGGGTTACCTCAGCATCCTTTTCCCCAAGGGTGAAGGCTCACCAGCTGCAGCCCCCATCTCAGCCCTGGATGGCTTCTCAAGCCCCACTTCTCTAAACAACTCCCCTCCTCCCCTGACCCACTTCCCACCCCCTTCCACCCTTCCTTTTAATTTATCAGGAGAATTATTAAAACAGCCATTTCTCAGCTGTCTAACGTTACAAAGCCCTGCTCTCATTCATCTGATAAATATTTACAGAGCTTGACATTGTCTTCAGCTCGTTCCCTTCTGGGCCAAACAATTCCAAACACTCGCTTCCCCTTCTCCTGGTGCTCATGGAGCAAGGGCTGCTTGCCCTGCTATGGCCAGACCCATGTGTCCCCTCCTGCAGCCCCCCTTCTCAGGGACATGAGAAGATGGAAGAATTATCCATCCCTCCTTTGGATTTGCCCCTCTCTTCCATCTCATGAGCCACAAGGACTTCAGAGGTGGTGGGTTCTTATAGCCTAAGTCCCCTCCAGGGAGAATGTTCTCTTCAAAGCCTGTCCCCATGCCTCAGCCAGCCTGTCCCCATGCTTCAGCCAGCTGCCCTGACCCCATCTAACCCCATTAGTGTCACCAGCTTCACACCATCCACCTCTCCCTGCCCGAGCCATTGCCTCCAGCTCTTTTGTGCCACATCCTCTGACGGAGTGAGTGGTGCTCAGCATCAGCAGCTCCACAGGATCACCACCAAAGGGGACATTTACCCATGGTTGGCCTTTGTCACAGCTACTTCCCTGCAGAGCACAAAGCACTGTCAGGAAGAGGACGTCCATGCTGGCACCCTTGCACACTGACATTTCAAGGATGCTGAGCTCTGAGCTGCTCTGCAGAGGTGTCACACAGTGACAGCCATCACCCACTTGGATCTCTGTGTTTTAGCATCACAAGGAGCTCAGCACTCACCCAGGAGAGCACCATCCTGAGTCCAAGGGGGAGGTGATTCTCCTAAGGAATGTTCACACCAGCCTGCCCAGCATCTCCACTCATGAATCCCACAGCCATGCTCATCCCATGGGCATCCCAGCTGGTGAAGAGGAGCCCAGAGGGGTAGAAACCTGCCCTTCCCACCTGCTCTAGCACAAGGAAATCAAAATAATCCCTTCATTTGTCACCTCTCCAGTGCTGGAGAAGCAGGGCTAAACTGGTGGGAGCCTTCAGCAAGTCTATTTTTGTTTAAAAGACTGGATTTCATCAGAATTGAGAGCTCTTGTGGAGGCACATTGATTTCGATGCCATTTCCAACAGGTTGGGTCAAGGACTCTGCGGTCACCTCGGAACAGACAGAGGGAGGCAAATGCTCACAAATCAAAACCCCAATTCTCCTGATTTGGAAATGGATGTTTCAACACCATCCCATTTTGCAAGGCCTTACAGGAGGTCAGAAAGCAGGAAAAAAGAAAAAAAAAAACACCAAAAAACAAAACCACAATCAATTTCGAGCTCTCTGAAATTGTTGAGAAGCAGAATTGCCATCCCCTGCCAGTTTGATCACAACATAGTAATTTCTATCTGTGTGTTTTTCAGGTTGAAGAGAGACAAAGTCTCTTCTGCTGCCACTTCTCAAAATGCTTTCGTGGGTCCACATCAGGGGTGGGAAGTGCTGAGTGGTTACTCAAGAAGCTTGAAGTCCCCGGGGAGGGGAACATCTCCCTCAAGCTGCACAAAATTCCTTCAAGGCTCCTACAAAACACTAGAGAAAAACTAATTTGCTTTTAAGGGGTGATGTGGGGACCCACAGATCTCCTCATGTGTGGGGTGAAGCTCACACTGGAGGGACCTTTGTGAGGAGAGACCCTTGTCTACTATGAAGATGCCAGATTTCCTCTCTGCCATCCCACAGCATCTTCTGGATGTCCCAATCCTGAACAGCCAGTCGTGTTGTCTGCAGCACAGAGAACAAAAGTGGGGAGCTCAGACCCTCCATCACCTTGACCTGAATTCCTGCCCTGTCACCATCCCTTTCTGTCCATCCCTGGTGCCTCCAGCACTCCCAGCACTCAGCTGTGGTGATATGACACCGTGCTAAAAGGGTATCTGTTGAAAGGTGGTTTGGATGAGAAAGGAAAACCCATATATCAGCATATCATCAGCCTTTCCACTCACCTGGCAAGGTCAAAGCTTTGCCAAGGGCTCATGTGTCAGCATTTCTCCTCTCCCCCTGCCCTCAATTACCCTGGGGATTGCTTTGTTCCCTCTCTCAGAGGGGGGAAAACCCATTTTCTGCTGGGTTTTCATGCCTTCCTGGCCACTTTTGCCACTCAGTATCTGATTACTTCTTCAGGTGACAGAAGATGGAGGATTCTTTTATCATAGAATCATAGAATGGTTTGGGTTGGAAGGGAGCTTAAAGATTATCTAGTTCCAACCCCCCTTCCATGGCACACCTCCCACTACACCAGGTTGCTCAGTGCTTCATCCAGCCTGGTCTTAAATTCCTCCAGAGAGGGGGCATCCACAACCTCTCTGGGCAACCTCTTCCAGTGTCTAAGTTCCTCACAGTAAAGAATTTCTTTCTTATTTCCACCCTGAATTTCCCCTTAAAGAGTTTGCATCCATTACTCCTCATCCTGCCATCCTGGACCCTATTAAAAAGTCCTTCCCCAGCCTTTCTGTAGGCATCATGCAAAAGCCAAAACCCACATGATTTATCTGCACAGAGGAGGGAATTGTGGCTTGTCTGAGCTCAGGGCTGGTCCCCTAAAAATCCCCCACAAGGGGCAGAGCCCCCTCTTCACACCCCCTGTCCCCAGCCAGCCATCTCCCAGGAGTTTTGCAGAAACCTTTGGCTGCTGCTGTCTTTTGTGGGCTCTGCTCCAAGGCACGTTGTCCAACACCAGCTCCTGTCATTCCCCTGCTGTAATTAACTCCAAATAACATGTATAACCCACTCACTTACACTTACATCCCTCATGCTTATATCTCTCTGCTTGAAAGGCTTGCTTAGCCCCGTGATTGACATCTAACAAGGCAACAGTGGAAACAAAGCCATCAGTTGGCACATACAGTTTTTTAGCTGCAGATGGGTGTTTGCAGCAGCAAAGTGACGTCTCATTACTCTGCTGTAGTGATCTTGTTAAACATCAATTTAAACCCTCATCACAAAAGAGCAGAGCAGGAGATTCCAGCCTGAGGAGGGGAGGGATTGCAGCAGAGAGAAATCTCCTCACTGCCCCAAAGCCCTTTGCTGCAACAGCACAGAGAGAAAAGAAAAAAGAGTTTTTATCTTCTCACCTCCCCTCTGTGGGCCAATACAAGCCCCTGCATTAATCTCCAGGGCTTCCTCCAGCCTAAATTTAAATGGCTCAGGGTCTCCATCACTCCCCTTAGGATACTCCTCTGAAGCCTATGGGGTTGTTCTGCTCTTATGAAGTTTCCCTGGGAGTCAGCCTAAATGCTTGATTTCTTCCCCCTCTGCCCTAATTAGAGCTAGGGAAAATAAGGAGAACGTTATTTAAATGATGAGATATTATGCAAAGCTCAGATTTGCACACAGGAAGTCTGTGTGGATGGAAAGTGTTTGTTGGGAGCACGTGTGTGCCATGCACAGCACCCATGGCAATGAGATCCATGGGTCATAGACCTGTCCCTGTTCAAGTCTGCATCCTGAGGAGTCCTCACACCCTTCCAACCCTTTGATAAACCCTCTGGAGATGCCCATTCACCCCCCTGGTAGATTTGCATGTTGATTTGGACCATGGTGTTCCCATAGGGCTGATGCTCCATAGAATGATGGAGTTGGAAGGGTTCTCCAAAGGTCCAACCCTCTTGCATTGAGCAGGAGCATCTTGTGCTACCTCAGGTAGAGCCTCAGCAAGCCTGGCCTTGGATGTCTCCAGGAATGAGGATTCCACCACCTCTCTGAGCAACCTCTTTCATTGTATGAGCATCCTCATGGTGGAGAACTTCTTTTTAACATCTAATCTAACCCTGCCCTGCTCTAGTTTCAAACCACTGCCCCTCATCCTATTGCTACATGCCCTGACAAACAATCCTTCTCCAGCTCTCCTGTAGGTCCCCTTCATGTACTGGTCCATGGTCCAGTCACAGGACACAGGACCTCTTTCCTACAGTCAAATCATGGAATCAATCTGTCCTGACTTGCATCTGGAGCTTTGTCCCCTCTTCATCTTTTCGTGCTCACCCCAGCCATGCCCCCCACTGGGGAGGAAGAGTCCCTGAGTGCCTGATTGCCCACCATAACACCTCCCAGCAGGAGGCAACCCAGTGCAGGCAGAGCTCTAACACATCACAGAGAGCAGTGAGTCCATCTACAGGGTAATTTTGTCCCCATCATGGAAAAATGCCTTCAGCAGAGGACCAGGCAGGATATGAACACATTGCAATCCACCATGTGCTGCCCTTGAGTGGAGAGAGTCTGTGGAGACTTGGGTTATAAGCCCCTCTTTCAAAGGGTTTTATTACATACTTAGTCATAAAACATTGCCTGGGGCTGACTTGGCAAAGGGGGCCTCGGCCCGGAAGCCAAACCCTTTTCATTTTTTTAATAACATTTCATGAAAATCCACTTGGCCCTTTGTAACTCGGACAGGTGGGAAAACAATAGGGTTTTCTATTTCCAGCCCTTCTTACTGCCCGGGACACTTGCCCACTGGGCTATGGGCTACCTCAGGCATTCAGGGACCCCTGAGGCAGCTGCAGGCAGTGATGTTTCCATGTTGGCTGTGGTGACAAGGACAGTTTTGGCACAGCTCTCTGTTATTAAGGAGTGTGGGAGAACTGCACACCACAGCTCAGTCCCCACCTTGGTCTGCTGAGAGAGCTGGGTGTGTGGGGATGGATGGATGGATGGATGATGGATGGATGGATGGATGGATGGATGGATGGATGGATGGATGGATGGATGGATGTTGGTAGCTCCCACTGCCCAAATGCTCTCCACACTGTGATGCTCCCATGTCTCTGCACTGCCTCTTGCTTGTCCCCAAGCCAGGTGTCCACATTTTCCTTCCAAGCCATGGTCTGGACACTCACACTAACCATCATTATCAATTCACCATCATAAATGGAGTCTTTTTCTAGGGAACCACCACCTGCAGCATCTTCCTCTCCCTTCAGAGAATCATAGAGTTGGAAGGAACCTTCAAAGTTCATCCAGTCCATCCCCTGAAGAAAACAGGGACATCCTGCACTAGAGCAGGTTGCTCAGAGCTTCTGCAAGACTGTCCTTGAGTGTCTCCAGGGATGTGGCCTCCACCACCTCTCTAGGAAATCTGTGACAGTGTTTCACCACCCTCATGGTGAAGAACTTCTCCCTAATGTCTAATCTAAACTTGCCCTGCTCTAGTTTAGGTTTAGAAGTTCCCATATGTGATAGGGCCAGCAGCTTAGAGAAGATGTCACAGGAGTGAGGGGCTCTCTTGTCACATTGAGAACCAAACTGTTCACTGAAGCATCTACACAACCAACTCCCTACAACTTCAACAAGCTTTTGCTCATTCCTCATCCTTCCATATAATTTCCCAGACATTTTTCCTTCCTTTCCACCCCAAATCCATCCTTCAGCCAGCTGCTGGGTGTGGGCAGAGTGCCCTGGGCTGTGCTCATCTTCCCCCTGCCTCTGTCTTGAGGTGCATCAAAGGCTGCAGATAGCTGATGTCCCCATCCCCACACCATGCAAATGAGCACTGAGTCCCCCCCTCCCCACTCAGTTCCCCATCCCCAGCTGGGTCACCCAAGGATGGAGCTGCCCCAGGGAAGCAGTGGAGGGGGAGACCTGCAGCTGCCTGCAGGCTGACATCAAGTTCAAAGACGTGTTAGATGGGTCTCTTGGCATCAGGCTCTATTTTTACAGCTTGGACGTTAATGCTACCAAAGTTTAAACAATTGCAAGGGACCAGCAGCTTTGAAGGGAAAGAACATGTCAGGTTTAGTGCAGCCAGCGTGTGCTGGGCCCCCGGGGAGGAGGAGAAGGAGGAGGAGGAAGGGGGGGGTGGATTTCCCGAAAGCTCATGGTGCTTGTGGTGATGGGGTCCTGGGGAGAGCTGGTGGCACAGTGTGGGGACTGGGGAACACACAGTGCACAGAGGGAGCTGGCAGAGCTTGGGGTTGGGGGAAAGAGAGAGACTGAGAGGTGACTTCATTTAATGGCTATTACTATGTAAAATGTCCATAAATATGGAAAGGGTGNTCCCTGGAGGTATTTAAGAGATGGGCAGACGTAGAGCTCAGAGATATGGTTTAATGATGGTTCTTGTCAGAGCTGGGCTGATGGTTGAACTTGATGTTCAGAAAGGTCCCTTCCAACCTGGGAAATTCCATGATTCCACGAGTCTCTCAGCAACCACATCTCCTTCAGGGCTCACAGCAGCTCAAGTGCTGCTCCTCAGAGGGCTGCAGGGGCAGTTTAATACCAGTTCTGTGTTTGAAAGGTTGGAGTTATGAGTCTGTCAGCATTTCCATTACAGGGCCTGATTAATTTAGGGGGTACAGGGTAGGGTTAGGAGTTGTCATTCCAGATGTGAATTTTTGTTTTAATTCCTCTCAAAAAAAAGAAAAAAAAAAAAAAAAGGTTTAAATCCTTTAACTTTGTGTTTTGCCTTTCAAAGGAAAGAAAATATGTGCCGTCTGGGTCTGTTCTGTTTTTGCTGCAGAGCTCCAAATGCTGTTTGCCAGGTTCATGGACATAAGTGCTTTCATTTGAACTGGATTCAGTCTCTGCCCTTTATAGGTTCACCCCAATTTCAGCCTGGGGATCCCAACCAGCATTCCAGGGGATCTGCCTGAAAATAGCCCAGGCTCATGGGTCTCCTGCTGCTGGCAGCAGCAGTGTGAGTTAGAGAGAATCATGGAATGGTTTGGGTTGGAAGGAACTTTCAAAGATCAAATATTTTCAGCCCTCTGCCTTGGGCAGGAACATCTTCCACCAGCCCAGGTTGCTCCAAGCCTCATTCAGCCTGGTCTTGAACCCCTCCAGGGATGGGGAAGCCACAGTTTCTTTGGGCAATCTGAGTCAGATTCTCACCACTCTCATAGGAAATAATTTCTTCTTGAGATCAAGTCCAAATCTCCCCACTCTCAGTTTAAAAACCATTCTCCCTTGTCCTATTGCTACACATCCCTTGCAAACAATACCTCTTACTCTTTCCTGCAGCCCCTTCAGTTACTGGGAGGCTGCTGTGAGGTCTTCTCCAGGCTGAACAACCCCAACTCTCTCACAGAAGAAATTTTCCAGTGCTCTGATCATCCTCATGGCCTCCTCTGGTCAGTGCAGCAAAGCAAAAGCATCATTTCCCTGAGAATAATCTACAGCAGGGGTTTGGAGACCCTCATCAGAGCCACAGCCATGCCATGAGCAGAGAGTAGGGTCAGTCTTTTGCTGCATCCAGTTATCAGCAAGAACACAATGAGTTCTGTATCCAAGGTTTGGGTGTCTGTTGAGTAGCACCTTGTCAACATTCCCTGCTTCCTGGCCCCCACTGAGATGTGGAGATGGGGTGTGGAAGCAGTGGTGGCCAAATGGTCCAGGCAAAACTAAATAAACTCAAATTTCCTGCTTGGGGAATGTTGAAATGCATCAGGTTCTCACTGATGCTGTAGCTTTTCTGGAAAGCAGATATCCAGCATGGTATAGTCCAGATAAAAAGTGAAAAATAGAAGCTGAAACAATGGAGTTTCACTGCCAGGGAAGAGCAGGTTTCCCTTTCTTCATGCTCAGAGCATCTGGGACTCTTCTCCCCAGGCAGGGGGGCTTCCTTCCCCCATTCATACTGCTAATTCATCCTCAATTCCTGCTGTGCTTCCCGTGGCATTCACGTGCTGAGTTCCTCATGTTAATTCTGCTCTATATAGGAAGTGTTTTCTGTTAGCACTTATGTCTTTCATCCTCCTAAATGCTCCCCTGACGCCCTTCCCTTGTTTTTAGGTGGCAGGAAAACATAGGGACTGGCAAAGCTAATTTAAATATTTAGATTTTCCAAAGCACCTTGGAGGAGGTGTATCTGTGCCATGTTCTCCCTCACCCAGCACACCACAGGGGGTTGTAGACAAGTCACAGAAGGATGAGCCTTGTTGAGTGAGAACCAAGGTCCCAGAGGGTGTCTCAGCTCAAACCCAAGTACAGACAGGGGGGCTCTTCAAGCAGAATAAGGATTTTCCTGAAAAAACAGAGAGAATTCCCCAGCTGCCCTCTTCCACTGGTGCATGGCATCCATATCCCAGCAAAGCACTTAGAGACTCATAGCTCACTTAACTAAATAGGTTTTGCTGGGAAAAATCCTAGTCTCAAATAAAGAAAGGGACTAAATCACACCTGGAAAAGTCCTTTCCATTCCTCTCCATCCCTCTCTGGGACATGCCCTCCTCAGAGGATGCCTCCACGTCCTTCCACATGCCATCTGCCAAAGCAGAGAGCATCCTTCTGCTTTCCCATTAGCCTCCCATTAAGAGGGTCGTGTAAAATCCCATTTTTATCCAGCCCACTGTTGTTGAGAGCATCTAATTTATTAACCACCATACTGTTGCTTTAGTGGGAGGGCTTGTTAGCATTCAAGATTTAATTATTACAAGGGCTTTAAGGATGAAAGCAACATGCTAGAGAGATGAGGACACGTTTACTCTGGCAACAAAGCAAAGGTGGAGCTTCTCATGCTCCAAAAAGGGGTCTAAAACCTAGAGGTGGGGTGGATTTTGCTCCATTTTTTGTGGCTCTCATGCAGGTCTGATCCCATTCCCCAGCCATGTGCTGGAGCAGTGGCTGGGAGGAAGGATCCCAGCTGCCATCCCTCTCTTTTGAAAGATAATTAAGAAGATGGTGGACTCAGGATCCAAGGAATGGGCACAGAACTCTGCAAAGATAGAAAAAACAACCAAAAAAAACCCCAAAAAAACAAAAGCACTGGGATTTGCTGCAGCTGCTCTGGGAAGTGCAGGGGGGGAGGAAAGGAGGATGCTGTTTGGATGGTGAATTTTCCTTTTATTGCCATCTTTTCACTTGGAAATCTGCCTGGCTGCTTTTCAGCTCTTTAGCAAGAGAGACTGTTGTTGTTGCTGCTGCTTCTCCTGCTGCTGTTGCTGTTGTTGCTGCCAGGAAGAGACTTGCAAATAATCTTCCCATTAAAGCCGAGTCGGTATCAAACTTGGTATCAGCATTTTTCAGTGAGGGTTTGTGCAGAGGCTGAAGGAGCTGGGGCTTCAGGCATGGAGTGGGTACATCTGTGCCTCACAGACTGCCATTGTCACTGCTGCCCGGGCTGGCAGGGACACCAGGGAGCTGGCAGGAGAGCCCAACACCAGCCAACTAACTCCCCCAGTGCTTGTTTCCCCTGTTCTTCTCTCCTGCTGCTCCAGCCCTTCTTGAGACCTCAGAAATGTAGAATCAAAGAGTGGTTTGGGTTTGAAGGACATCAAAAACCATTCAGTTCCACCTCCGTGCCATGGACAGGGACATCTCCCACTAATACAGGTTACATTGAGGTGGGTGGAGGAGTCCATAGGGAAGTCCAGACAGGGTGTTGATGCCCCCTCCCTGGAGATGTTTAAGGCTGGTCTGGATGAGGATTGAGCAGCCTGATCTAGCATGTAATGGATGCAGATTTGGGAGATTTAGGCTGGAGATAAGAAAGAAATTCTTTATGGTGAGGGTGGTGAGACACTGGAAGAGGTTGCTAAGAGAGGTTGTGGATGCCCCCTCATTCCCTGGAGGTGTTTAAGGAGAGGCTGGATGAGACATTGAGCAACCTGGTCTAGTGGGAGGTGACCCTGCCAATGGCAGGAGGGTTGGAAATAGATGATCTTTAAGGTCCCTTCCAACTCATTCTATGATTCTAAGACAGAGCTGGAAAACCCATGTGTCCCATAGGAGATGATACCTGCCAGAGATAACAATAAGGAAGAGTAGAAAGGAAAAAAGGCATAGGTAGAGCTATATCTGCTGGATAATAAAGGGCTGGATGGGGAATGTCTGAGCATCTCTGGGGTGGACAGGCTGAGAGGTCCTTTCCTCCCATATCTCTGGCTGCCCTCTGACAGACTGCCAGGCTGGGAGCAGCAGGGATCAATCAGATAAAACAGAGCTTCCTGCTGCCCTACATAAAACTTTGCTTAAGAGCAATTAAAATTATTTTTTAAAACTGTAAAGAAAACAGCTGGAGAGGCCCAGATGTCACAGCAGCCCTCCCTGCTGGAGTGTGGCTCTTCAAGTGCTGCCTGCACAGGAGGGCACTGAAACTTTTCTCTCTGTAGAGGCTTGTTTAATAAATAGCTGCAAAAATACACTAACATCATGGCAATCATTGATGTGCAATTATAGAGGTAGCTCTCTGCACCCCTTAAAACCTCCTGCATAGTAATCATAGAATCAGAGAGTTGGAAAGGACCTTCAAAGGCCATCTAGTCCAACCCCTCTGCAGTGAGCAGGGACATCAGGTTACTCAGAGCTTCAGCAAGCCTGACCTTGAGTGTCTCCAGGGATGGAGCCTCCATCACCTCTCTGGGCAACCTCTTCCAGTATCTCTCCACCCTCATGGGGAAGAAATTCTTCCTAATGTCTATGAGCAACCTGTTCCCCAGTGTACTTCTTGATCCACCCTCATGGGGATGATGCTTGCAGCCATGGATGATTACACAGCACTCTGAAGACAAAAATTATACCAAGTTATATCCTATGTGGTCACATCCATCCTGCAAGTGATTTCAGTACTGGTGGGAATCCATGTGGATCCTCCCACCATGCCCAACAAAGCCTTCTTCAGCCCCTTGCATCCTATGTGGCTTCTGCCCAGTTCATAGAATCACAGAATGGTTTGGGTTGGAAGGGACCTTCAAGATCATCTAGTTCCACCCCCCTGCCATGGGCAGGGACACCTCCCACTGCACCAGGTTGCTCAATGCCTCATCCAGCCTGGCCTTAAACACCTCCAGGGATTGAGGGGGCATCCACAACCTCTCTAGGCAACTTGTTCCAGTCTCTCATCATCCTCACAGTAAAGAACTTCTTTCTTCTTTCCAGCCTAAATCTCCTCTTCCAATTTGCATCCATTACTCCTAGTTCTGCCATCTTGTACCCCACAGCATGAGCAATGTGTGACAGTGGTGCAAAGCTAAGAGCCTCCATGGTTCCTGCACTGATGGAAAAGTCCCCAGAGCGACTTTCCCCAAAACACAGGGATCTTCAGGACACACAGACTTTGAAACACCTCCAGAGATTGAGGGGGCATCCACAACCTCTCTAGGCAACTTGTTCCAGTCTCTCATCATCCTCACAGTAAAGAACTTCTTTCTTATCTCCACCCTAAATCTCCCCTCTTCCAATTTTCATCCATTCACTGCACCCCATTGACTTTCTTCCCAAGGAATTTCCTTCTGCCTCATTAAGGGGCAATAATTTAATTGCTGACACAAAGAAAAACCGCAGGAAAAATGCTGTTAAAGAATCAAAGCCTGATCAAGGGGAAGGAAACCATTTCCAAACACGGGTATCTCAGTCAGGGATCTGACACTGTCCCTCATCCTGAAGGCTGTGCCTTTGCCTCTATTTACTGAAAGTCCCAGGAGAGGCTGGCCTCAGGGAGGCTGTTTTTCAGAAATGACTGGTGATGGATGAGGAGCTGATGGAGGGCAGTGAAGAGGAAGAAGAAAGCTCACCCCACCACCAAACCCAGAATGAACTGTTGCTGCACTTGAGTGTTCCTTTGCCCATCCCCAGAAACTGCTGTGATGCAGGGACTGTCCCCACACCTCACTCTGGTCCTAATCCCCATCCTGGTCCTGGTGCAGAGCACTCATCTGAGCTGCTCACCCTGTGGATTCTCAGCAGCTCACAGCTCTCCTCCATTTTAAGGGAAAAAAAAATCAGTTCACAGGGCAATTTTCACAGCTTTTTTTGTTTTAAAAAATAATCCCTTTAATTTCTATTATTTTAAACCAATTAGGAGCCTAACCATGGGAATTAAATGGCCTCAAAACCCAGCCTCCCTGAGAACACCACCTTCCAGCCAGTGCTGGCAGATTATGCTTCTACTGATGCCAGGATGGACACATGCCTGGAATCATAGAATCCTGGAATGGTTTGGGTTGGAAGGGACCTTAATGATCATCTAGTTCTAACCCCCCTGCCATGGGCAGGGACACCTCCCACTACACCAGGTTGCTCCAAAATGCAACATTTTTCAGCCAAAACTGGCTGAATGAGGACATTTGAAGGATGAAGAGTGAGGAAGAGAGGTTTAGAAGAGAAATGGGGCTGGGTCTCAGGATAAGCCTAAGAAGTACATGGAGCTGAGCACTGTGGTGACTCCCAGCTATTAATTTTCATTCTTCACTGTGTAAATTAATAGGTGGGGATTTTGCTGAGGAGCAGGGATGTGAGCAGGCACCTCCTCACTGTTCAATCCAAGAGGGTGAAGATTTATTTGGGCTCCAAGTGCTGCTGGGGGTTCACCATCCTCCATCATTCCCCAGCACCAAGCACAAACCCACATGGGATTTTCAAATCAGAGCTTGGAAAACCCATCAAGAAGGTGGTGTGGGGACAACCAACCCCACTAGTGACTGCAGCTCCCATGGTGTGAAGCTTTGACAGGTTTTCTGGCCCCTTTTTTTTCCATCCAAACACCAGCAGGGAGTGGAGCAGCCTTGAATAGAGCAATGGATTGAATTTTCAAGTGGATTTGGCTTGGGAAGAAGGTGATGGGATGGTGAGCAGGCAGGGACATTCCAGCAAAGCTCAGGAGGCAGCTCCAGCACATTGGAGCTGTTAATCCCAGTTTTACAGAGCTGAGTTTACCCACCAAGGTGACAGAGCTCTAAACAGAAAATGAAATTTCCAACTCCTGCCACACGTTTTTGGGTTTGTTTTTTTTTTTTTTTCTTCACAGCTTTAGTGCATTTTCCAATTCCTTATCTCCTTTTTTTTTTTAAATTTTTTTCCTGCTGTTTTTCCCCTACTTTTGCTGGCCAGGCCCAGAGTGTGGGGAACAGATGTAGGTGGGAAAGGGAAAAGGGGAGGGGACTTGTGTGTGTGAGGATGAAATTAGTCATGAAAACCCAGACAGCATGTGCATTCACACGTCAGCCTGAAGTAAGTGTGCATTTTTATGTTTCCCAAATGAAGCTGGAAAGGGGACAAATAATTGTTTCAGGGTTTGGTTTTAGTTAATTGATTTTTTTTTTCCTTTTTTTTTTTCCTGGCAAAACCTGACAACATGGGAAGCTGGAGCAGCCAACCAGGTGAGAGGCTGCTCAGTGAAGACCAATATCTCAGCCCAGTATGCCAGAAAGCTCCCAGGGGAAGTTTAGGCTGGATACTAGGAAAAAATTTTTACATTGGAAGGGTTATTTAGCATAGGAACAGGCTGCTCGGGGAAGGGGTTGAGGCACCATCCCATGGTATTTAAGGAATGAGCAGACACAGAGCTTAGAGATATGATTTAGGGCTGGTTCTTGTCAGAGTTACATTGATGGCTGGACTCAGTGAAAGGTCTCTTCCAATCTGGGTGATTCTAAACCCCAGGTCAGGGTCTTCTACAAGTCCCATCTCTTTTTTCTCCTCCATAACTCCCTTCCAATCTGGGTGATTCTATGATTCTAAACCTCAAGCCAGGGTATTCTACAAGCCCCATCTCTCATCTCCCTCACTCCCTTCCAACCTGGGTCTATGATTC
>VZTY01026102.1:7214-251398 GCA_013400935.1 Turnix velox | reverse complement strand
TTACCTCAAACCAGGACACTGCCGAAGTAGTGACAACAGAAATTTAGTCTCTGTAATGGATGCTTAAGGACATCTGACTTTGTTGGAGGCAAATAACCTTTAAGATGCTGAGTGAACAGGCAGGCAGTGATTGGTCTGTTTGTATAGTGCCTTTTCCAACGGAAGAGATGTTGATTGAGCTGGAGTAAGGAAATTTGAAACCATTTTATTATTACAGTATCCTCTAAAATGTACTCTAGAATTTCTCATGTCAGTAAGTGCTATACACAGTAGCTTAAATTTAATCAGCTTTTTCAAGTTAGATTATTTGAAGTCTGTTTTCATTGCAGACAAACAGCATTATCAGGTGAATAAAGTCAACTGTGCAGAAGGCATAAGCATAATGAGGGTAGGGAAATAATCTCAAACAGGTGGTATGGAAGGAGCCATTTCTCTGTCTTCTAAAGTTATTTATCTCTTCTATCTCGGGAACTATCTGGCTGTGCTTGCTAGTGAAGGATATGTGATTGAGTGCCAGCAATATGAATTCTGCTTTGGACGTGCAACTTGACCTGAATTTTGGATCATGTATTTAATCTACCATACATAAAGATTGTCCAGACTATGTTAGACTTGAGGAATCTACTCTAACTTCACAAAACCAGGCTGAGGAGCCGCTCTGTCACCCACAGAGCCTACATATGCATTCTACAAGCAGTAATTATCCTTTATAGAACTTCTCATTATTACATTCCATCAAGGACACAAGAGTTGTGTTTGGTTGCACAAAAGCTGATACACTTCTGGCCAGAGAGAAGCACAGCGCATCATCTCACCTGTTCCTTTAGGGTTTTGAATATGATATCAAGAAATTTTTGCAAAAATTTATCCTAATGGGGCACTGTCTCCAAGGGGCCAGACTCATGGCCTCCGGAGCTTTGCTGACCTTAGAAAAATTATGTGTGGCTTTCAGCCTGATATCCATTAAGTGGAAACTATCTGAAGGAACTTAAGCTGTGCAATAAACTCAATTGGCCTTTCTAACTTAAGCAGAAGAGTAGAATATTCGCTGTGGCTTTAAAGAATAATCTGGAGATAAATATAAACTGATGTCTATGAATAAAGCTAGAAGGCATGCTTACTATTTAGCTATGGAGATACATAAAAGGGGAAACCTTCTTGAAAAAAATTAATTTTGATGTGGGCACAACTTTTATTTGTAAAATCTGTTGCCTTTGTTCTGCTTATATGCTACTATAAATGTTTTTACTCCCAGAATATTTCTTTGAAGGTGTTGAAGAAAAAATTTCGTAACTGGGCCTGAATTTACTGCTTCTTTAAGCCAGTGACTGTTTCAGCAGCATGTGAATCTACACAGAATGAATCGAATAAAAGATCTGCATTGAGTGACCTGTCTTGTTATAGTTATGTTCTCTTTGGATATCTTATTCATAGATCCAAAATTCACTGGTGCCTTATAGATGTGTGATCAGTTTTTCTGCTCCTCTCTAGTGGTCCTCAGTGAGTCATATCGGGTAGTTGCATATTTTAGATGAGGGTTATAAAAACTGTTTCTTTACCCACTGGGGTAACTGGCTTGTAGTTAATATGGAGAAAAAGAGCTGGCACTTCGTAAAGACAGAATGTATGAGAAAGGAGAGACTGCACAAATATGTTTTCTTTCTTGTTATAGTAGATATGTTCCTCTGATGGGAAGGTGGCAGATATTTAGTAAAAGTATTTATTTACGTAAATCAAGATTTATTTTGGACATGAGCAGGTAATTATGACCCATATTTAAATAGAAGCTTTCTAGCTTTACCATTTTTTTAAGTTTTTTTTTTTTTACATAAAATTTTTTCATATTACGTATAAATAAAATTCAGATGAAGGTTATTAAATGCTTAAAGACCTTTTGGATGAGCTTGGCCACTATTGCAGTACTGTTTGAAACATGACCAGAACTCTGAAGTAGGCTTTGTGTAAGACATCTTTGTTCTTTATATTGTGATTATTTTATACTTCTTCAGGAAAAGATCTGCGTATTTGTGACTGAAGCTATGTCTAGCAGAGTTTATTTGTTTACAAGTTGTATTCTTTTAGCTGTGGATATTATAAGGTAAAGGAGCATGATAAAGCAAGCTCAGGAAGGAGAGCAAGGACACAAAGTTCTGGTTTTCTTTGTTGTGTCACCAAGTAGAGCCTGGCCAGCAGCTGCTTAGTTGCGGTTCTGTTGTCACCAGCTATTGCATGAAATCAGTACAGGAAGCACACCCATACATAATGAAGTAGAGAGTTGAGGAGACACCAGGCCTTAGTGTATATGAACTGTTCATACTATTCAGGAAATGGATGTCACTTTCCTCAGTCCATTTCTATGAAGTATAGGTGAAAGATTAACAGATATTTTGATACTTTGTTATAAAGCCTTTCCAGTTTTCAGTTGAGGTAGTCTTGGTCTATTAATTACCGATTTAGTGCAAATAGTAAGTTGGAAGAATAATAGGATTCCTTCAATGCTTTTAAATTTATAAATTTGATTTTTAGAACTTTGTTGAATATACATTTGCACAAAAAAAAAAGAGGAACTGTTCATATGGTATTTTCTTTCTTTTTCTTACACTACAGTGCTTTAGAGCACTTTGCTGCAAGGGGCCACCACCACCACGACCTGAATATGACTTGGTTTGCATAGGCCTCACTGGTTCTGGCAAGACAAGTCTTCTGTCACAGCTTTGCAGTGAAAGCACAGAGAATATAGTGTCTACCACAGGTAAGATACTGCCTTTGTTCCATGGTGTGCTTTAACATTGCCCAGAGTTAACTTCTCAACCACATGGCAGAGGTCATAGAGAACTTTGGCTTAGTTATCTTGTTTCATTGCTTACTCTTAAGAGTACTTGATCACACTTTGGGGAATATCCATGAAAACCTGCAATGTGGAATGTATTGAAAGTCAAAATGTACATTGTGATGTAATGAAGTAGAACCATTGGAAACATACAATAGCAGTTTAAACACACATGAAAAGGTTTCTTCTCCTTTTAATTTTTGGTTCTATACATTACTGTTACATGGTTGGAGAAAAGAAAAGAGTGGGACGCTGATGCTCTGACACTTAAGTTAGGATTTGCTTCTTCTTATGATTTATCCTACTATACTATGTGATATATGCTACCAACTGAAAGAATAAATGTAATGGGAATGATATATGCTACCAAGTGAAAGAATAAATGGTAATGGGAATGATTATTTCTGGTGATAGTTCTTAATTTTTTAAGATCAGCAAAGAAACTTGTTCATGTAGTAGGGAGAGATAGAAATCCGAGAATCAATTTATGATAAGTTTCAGTGGCATTGACAAGCTACATAAAAAAAGACATGACACCTTTAGCTAGAAGGCGTCTTAATTCTAAAAAAATTTAATATGCATGCTGATATACATGAACCAGAATTATAATACTGAAAAGCATCTTTAAGTTAAAAAAACCCAAACAAAACAAAAACCAAACCTACAAAACCCAATATAGTACTGAAAAAAAAAAAATCCTGAAGAGTGAGAGGAAGGAGTACCTGGCTGTGGAGTTCAGCAACAGGACAGACAGGTTAGGCCACACAGAGGGAAGATCTCTGATTGTGTGGCTGAAGTGATATACCAAGATCAGTTCGCTGGGGGAACAGATAATGTTGTATGAGTAAATTTTGGTTTTTATTTACATGATTTTATGTTGTAGCCGTGGTTCATGTGCCTTAATTTCATAATTGTCCCTTAGCTACCCTAACTGGTTTACATTATTATTTAAATTATTTCCATTCTTTATTTAAATTACAAGAACAACATGTTATTTAATACAACTGTAAAACAGATACAAGGAAATTTCTGCAATGAATAATTAAGCTATTATCTTTGTAGTGCATTATGTGGAATGTTAAAAAGATCTAGCATGTCATGGGTGGATGTTGAAATGCCTAACTCAAAAATTAGAAGGAAATTGTAGAGTAGTTCAGCTGGGTTTTTTTTCTTCTACTGCTCTCATAAGCTTTATATTTTAGAGTTCACCTGCAATTAGTGCAAATTTTACTTTAATACTTTAGACTGTGAAAGAAATGCTAACAGCTATGTAAGCAGCAGAATAAATTTATCAAAGAAAATAATAAAAATATTAATTTAAATTAAATTTATTACATTTCTAAGTAATATGAAAAGAAGCCATTATTTAGTTAGTCAACTTGAGGAATGAGAATGAACTCTGGAGACAACTGTGCATAACTAAGCTTATTGAACTTAGAATAAAGCTAACTGTATGCACTGTCTGCTGTATCAGAAAATCCTTTGGAGAATAGAAGAATACAGTGTGACAAATTCTCCACTCAGTTTTCAAACTATAGTCTGTATTTTTGCTTTTCTCATCAAAACTCCTCCTTTTTCGGAAGAGTTTAGGATTTATGAAGAGCAAAAGCCAAAGTAGTTCATAACTACTCCCTTCAGGTTTGCTTGAACTTTCCTCCACTTCATCTACAATGACCATGGTTGGAGCACTGGAGTATCTCATTGGTCTGACCTAAGAGAAAAAAAATCTTGTATGGCTTACTAATGCTCTTTATTTCTGTCTTAGGTTTCAGTATAAAAGCGGTGCCATTTCAGAATGCCATCTTGAACGTAAAAGAACTTGGAGGTACAGCGTTTATCCACTTGATTATAAAAACATTGTTTAAATCTTATACAAAACTGGTTTTGTTTCAAATTTTAAAATGATAAATTGTTGTGGCTGGACTGTAAACCTTATGTTTCATCACAGCAGATTAAAGGTGAGAAAAATGGTACAAGTGGATACTACAAAGAACAAAATACAAAAAGCAGGAAAATAATGTTTCTTGGGATTGCAGTGGGTTATTAATGCGGAAATACAAATGGGACTCTAATTGTACTACAGTAATTGTAATTGTTCTACTACAGTAATTATAATTGTACTACTACATGAAGGTCTGTAATGTGTGTTCCCTATCTTTATTGTACATGTAAATTTTTATTTATGAGCACTCAGATAAGTGGCAAGGTGAGGATCAGATAATAGGTAGGTGTGCCATTCACAAAACCAATGTATTTGCTTCACCACTGGATATATTGCTAAGACAGAAAGCTTCCGGTGAGTTGTATTCCTGGAAATCTAGTCCTGTTGGATTTGTTTGGTTTGGGTGTCAAGGTTATTTTCTGTTCGATTTTTTTTTTTTGTGACTGTCTATATACAGGTAAGCAGGCTGCCCAGTTCTAAACCTGAGTCTTAGGTGATCAAGAGGTAGCTCTGCTATAAGGAAGAGAACACTCTACTAATGAGAGTTTTTGTGGAGTTGAATTTCATCCTATGTTGTTCGTATTGAAAAAACCCAACAAAACTCCATAGTGGTAGTGTTAATTCTGCTTGAATGTTATCTGCGTACTATGTTGGTGAATAGGGTAAATAATTTATACATTCTGCTGTCAAATTTCCCTAAATTACATAATTTGTATACATAAATGCCGATTTTTTATGTCAAGAATTGAATCTGGGTATTCTATAGCAGATTCGTATTATGAGCTCTTCCATAACCTTTTGTGATCACACAACTTTTATTTAATCAGTTATGTTTGTTATGAGAAACCTTATCTCAGTGGGGTGCTTTGAATTTTTTACTCCAATTTTTACTTTTAAATTTTGTTTTCTTGAATTATTCTTGAATATAGTGTATTTTTTGATTAAGATATTGGAGAAAAACACTGGTTCTGATTATCTTTCATTACCTAACTAAGGGATCTACAGCAAGCTGCCAAAAGTGAAGATCAGCCTTTAATCTTCTAATTGAGAGGTGTATTTCTTTTGAGCTGTCTGGAGTATGCACTGTTTCTCTCATGCAGTTGTATGAAAATGAAGAAAAGCAACCTACATATTTAATTGCTGCTAAATTTAATTTTGAAATTTCATTTTTTGTTGTTGAAGTGAAGCCAGTATTTTTATTCTTTTTTTTTTTTCAGTTGTTATGGTATTGTTTTCTTCACTGTAATATGAAGGACTTGTCCAGATGTTTGGTCTTGGGAACTTGGAGGTGGAAAGGCAACTTGGACCTGGAATGGCATCCATTTTTAGCAATCACTGTCTGTTGTAGCATGTTATTCAAAGGGTGAAGTTCTAGACTGTTCTAATTTTTTATTCTGTTGTCAAATTATCTTTTAGATTTGGATAACTGAAAACTGTATATGTTCTTCATACAGCTAGATATTAATAGCTGATAGCAGAATAAACTTAATGCAGAATTAAGACTGCTTAAGCTGCTTACATTGAGCAGCCAAACAGTTATATGAAACAAATGCTAACTGCATTGTATCCTTTTTATTTGGTCGAAGCATTATCCTTCCTCGAGGTCAAGCTGTGGAAATAGCTGCCTCATGAAGCCAGGTTTCATTTCTTCATTTCTGTAAGGATCGTACATTTTCAGCAAAGTGTATAGGAAAGTTTCTCCTCTTTTATCTCTTAATAGTTTGATTATCTGCTTGTCAACCTTTAGGATTCGGGACATGGAGCCAAGTTTGCTGTAGTTCTTTTACATAGATTTTTATTTTAAGAACTTGATAGATAAATATTTTTTTAAAAATTTATGATTTATTAATTTTTGTTTCCTAAAGTAGGATGAATTTTTATCAGATTTTTTAAAATCCAATTTATTAAATGTTAAATGTTTTGCTTAAAAACATTGAATTTAATCCTGAATATAGAAGTATATGTAACATTTTCAAATCAAGCATATGCCTTCTTGAATTATGTAAAGAGGTTTTATTTACTGATGAAGTTGAATTGCCCATAATCTAAGCATTTATTTTAATCTATCAACAATCCCTTCCTATTCCTTGAGAAATTCAAAAAAGTAAACACTTTTTCCCTCAGAATTTTGTCCATAAATAATTTGTGCAATCTAGATTACCATGAAGATGTGCTGTGGTCTAGTCCACATTCTTTCAGAATGTGCTAGTGCTAGGATAACTGGAAGCAAATCTTCATATTATGCAACTTAGCTAAGTAATGGTGGAGAAAGAAATGACAGATTTGATGACTTCCTGCCTTGGTACAGCAATCTCTGGTGGGAACTAAGGATGAAATTACAGGAGAATGGAGGAAGACTGGAGAGATAAGTCAGGTGGTACCACTTGTTGTTCAGAAGGTCCTAACTATATTATACTGGAGAAAAAATTGATGGTAAATACTAAGGTTTATTCTCAAGACAGATAATGAAAGTGCAAAGGCAACAAGAAATTTTTTTTTCATTGTAACAAATTCCAGCCTGAAGAGGCAGTGCCTGAAACCACTATTTATTCAGTGTGTTTATTCAATCATTTGCTGTTGTAATGCTGTCAAACAGAATGCAAAGTCAGGGTGCCTGCTGTGAAGTAAACACTTTTTCACTCTTAAATCATGATTGTAGGTCCATTCTGGAGGTCAACTGATAATTTACAGCTTTTTTTTTTTTTTTTAATATCTGTTTTATAATTTAGTTCACTATCTTGTGAATGCTGCCTTTGAAACTACTGGTAATATGCCAAATACGGAGACAGGTCAAATTTGAAGGTTATGTTTCTAGATTGAATAGGTCTTCTTTTTTTTTTTTTTTCTTACAAAGTTTTAAAATACTAACAACATATTATAGGGTTTGGTAACATTCTCCGGTTTATGTAGTAAAATATATTGTCATGCCTTTGTGTTATATTTTTGTAATCCACCCAAAGGCCTTTTCCATAAACATAAAGGATCAACATGTTATGAAGTCCTCTTTAAAACTTCATTTAAGACAAAATGTAAGAGCAAGAAAGCAATGCTTAATATCTGGGCTGCTGGGTTCTCCAATTGGTTGGGCATGCTCAAGAAATGAGACAAAAACTGTCTTCCTCACTGCTGTTCCTTCTTAACTTTCCTTCACGAGCAAGGTAATAAATTCACACTCAAAAGTCAGTGAAATTAAATCTCTAGGAAAGATCCTGAAAATAACTAACTTGCAATATGATTGGTTAAACGAAGTATGTGTATTTTGCCTTAATTTGTAAAGAGCAGAAGGAGGGGAAGTCACATTGTCATGCAGTCTAAGTTGAATGGAAATTATGAACCCCTGGATAAGGTGGCAGTGGTTCTCAGACAGTTTCTGCATTGTGAAAAAATGAGGGAGAAGAGAGAGAGTAATATTGAACAAGTAATTACAATTAAAAATTTGAATCGTTTTGGGAAATTGTGCTCTGGTAAGATAGCAGGGAATACTGAGCTCCCTTCAAGCCAGTTGAAATTTCATCAGAATGCTGATCTCACAAGCAAATGCCAGCCTAAGTCATCTTCACAGGAACCTATTAACACTACGTAGTAAAATCTTGGCACTGTACTTGACTGAAAGGAAGTTGACACCCCTACAAAACCTAGTTGCGGAGTCTATGCAATGCCATCTGTGGAATGTCTTAGCAGGTGACTTTTTTAGATGACCCTGATGAACTGTGTAAGCTGTGGTTATACAGAGACATTTAACTTCCAAAAGCATTAAAGTTATACCTGTTTGTTCTCAGTCATACTCAGCCTGCCGTTTAAATGGTGTCTAAGCTGTGTCAGTTTCCTCAAGGTTATTTACACCTGCTTACAGATCTCATTAACACAACTCCAGAGGGAGCTCCAATGAGGATTCAGCATCAACTATCTTTTCACTGTTCTTTGTTTGTTTTTCTGTTGTTTTTCTACAACTAGCTTTTTACACTGCCTGTCTTACTTAAAACAGGTAGAAGCCATGCAAACAATGCCTGTCTAAGCTATGTGCAACATGTTAAACTAAAGATAAAATTTCCATGTTTCATTTTTAGTAGAGTGGGGAGCTGGTTTTTTGAGTTAGTGAAATATTTTGAGGAGAGAAAGGAGAACACTTATTTTGCTAAAAAGCTTCTGTCTCCTGTTGGACTTGCAACTGCATTTTTTTCACAGTGTATGGCAGCCTAGTTTGATGATTTGCATTCCATGCTGCATGAGATGCATCACAGAGTCCAGGGGGAATTAGCTGATGTAGTTGCTAAGCCACTCCCCATGATATTTGAGAAGTCGTGGCAGTCAGGTGTAGTCCCTGGTGACTGGAAGAGGATAAACTTCTCACTCACTTTCAAAGAGGGTACAAAGGAGGATGCAGGGAATTACTCGTCTGTCAGCCTCACCTCTATACCTGGGAGAATCATGGAGCAAATTCTCCTAGTAGCTAAGTTATGGCTCACTGAGATGTGATTTGAGACAGCTAGCATGGCTTCACCAAGGGCAAGTCCTGCCTGACTCATCTTTCTACATTTGATTGACTGCATCAGTGGACAGGGGAAGACTAGCTATCTGTACTTCTCCAAAGCCTTTGACACAGTCCTTCTCTCTAGGCTGGACATATATGAATTTGATGGATTTTGTGGATAAGAAACTTTCTGAATGGTGACATCCAGAAGGGTAGTTGTCAATGACTTGATGTCCAGATGGAGAAGAGTGGTGTCCCTCAGGGATCTGTGCTGAGACCATTGCTGTTTAATATCTTCATCAATTGTATAGTCATCAGCATTGAGTGCAGCCTCAGCAAGTTTGCTGATGCTACCTAGCTGACAGGTGCAGTCAACACGCTGGAGGGATGGAGTGTCCTCCAAAGGAACCTGGACAAACTGGAGAGGTGGGCCTATGCAAGCCCCTTGAAATTCAACAAGGACAAGTGCAGGATGCTGCACTTGAACCAGGGCAGTACTCATTAAAAATATAGACTGGGAGGTGATGTGATAAAGAACAGCACTGTGGAAAAGGACCTGGGAGTATGGGTGGATGAAAAGCTGGACAGGAGCCAACCATATCCTGGGTTACATCAGCAAAGCTGTGGCTGGCAGGTCAAGAGAGGTGATACTGACCCTTTGCTATCACGAGACCCCAGTCAGGATACTGTGTCTGGATCTGGTGTCCTCAGCACAAGAAGGACATGAAACGATTGTAAATGGTCTAGAGGAGGGCCGAAAAGATGATATGAGAGCTGGAACACCTCTCGTATGAGGACAGGTTGAGAGAAGTGGAGCTGCTCAGCCTGGAGAAGAGAAGGTTCTGGAGAGACCTCAAAGCAGCTTTCCAGTACCTGAATGGGGCCTACAGGAAAGCTGGAGAGGGACTATTTGCCAGGGCATGTAGGAAGAGGACAAGGAGCAATAGTTTGTAACTAAAGCAGGACAGGTTTAGGTTAGACATTAGAAAAAAGTTCTTCACCATGAGGGTGGTGAGGCACAGGAACAGGTTCCCCAAGAGAGGTGGTGGAGATATTCAAGGCCAGGCTTGATGAGGCTCTAAGCAACCTGATCTAGTGGAGGGTGCCCCTACTTGCTGCTGAGGCATTGGGCTAGATGCTCTTTGAGGGTTCCTTCAGAAAGGATTTCTTTTTGAATGTCAACAGAAAAAGCCTTGTTACTTTCAAAAGCTAAAGTGGGTTTAAACATTTGTGAGCCAGGCAAGATTAGCATAAGGGCCCAACAGGTATAAACATGCACCTGTGGTAGAGGTACAACTTTCTATATATGCCTGTTATTCTTCAGAGACATAGAAAAAGCAGTGTTTTCTGCTTTATGTGAGACTGTCTGGACTGTTGCCAGAGGAGTAACTGCACTTCTGAGGAGGGTGAATTTGAACTTTGGTAGGTGCTGACAGCAGTAATCAGCCTGAGGTATTGGGTCCTTTGGTCTGAGATCCTTTCTGTTACTACGTCCGCTGGCAGAAGTGAAGGAAGGTCAGCGATGAGATAATAGAGAGGAAACTGACAGGCTGTTTTTATCGTTGACAGCTATTCTTTGAGAGTTATGGAGGACAGAGAGTTTGTGTTTTAAAAAATGGTTAAAGAAACCTTAGAGGAACCTAAAACCATCAGAAGTGATTTTTGGGAACAACTGTCATATGTGAAGTCCAGTTTAGTGTAGTGTGCCACCTGCTGCAAACTATTAAACTTCAGAATTCAAGCTCCACTAGACAATAAAGCATATTGCAGGGTATTTTCTTTTTGAAATAATCCGTAAGATTTTTAGTGATCTTATAAAAGTGGAACATTATTTTCCTTACTAGAACAAGAGATTTTTGTTTTAAGTTGTGTGTTATGTATTCACATAGTAGTAAAGTAATCATGCCTAAGTAATCAAAGTTACTTTCTGGTGGCAAGTGTTTGTAAAACTTAGAAATGCTTGCAAACTTAATGTTGTTCTAACATTTTAAAATATCACAGTAGGTGGAGATTTGAAGTTGCAGACAGCACCTAAGTCAGCTAATAGAGAAAATACTGGGGGTTCAACTTCTAGCTTAATCTCACTGGGAAAAGTTGGAAGACAGACAAGAAGTGACAGGGATATTTTCCTATTTTCCATGAATGTTAGTGAGATAAGAAAAATAAAAATAAGCACAATAAACATTTCTGATTTATATATATATATGGAGTATAAAGGCAGAAAATGTATACTGCAACATCATTTGGGTATTTTCTTTTGTTCTGTTTTAGAATGTTGTGGAATAGCTGCAGTGAATCTCAGTGTTTCTCTGTTGTGGAGAAAATCCTGCCAATTCCCAGCTGCCATGTGATAGCAGTAGTGCACTACCCAGAACACTAGAGTAAGCAGGATGCGTTCACTTGATCTTAAATCTTGGGAAGAAAAGTTCTGGCATTTTTGAACCGTGACAAAGGTTTAGGTTTAGTATCTGTATTGCTGCTTTGTGATAATCAGTAGCAAAGGTAGCAAATGAATGGCAGCTCACAGTCCATCTGTGGCTAAACTTCTGCTTAATATCAGTAGAGAATTTATGTATGTAATCTTTAATCAACTGTACATCCTTCAAAGTTGGTAGTTGTCTTCATTTCAGATTAGTGAAAGTTATATTTGAAGTGATTGAAAAGCTAGCTGCAGATTCCATTCTTTCATGGCCTCAGGTTAACCACTTTTGATTGGAAGGAAGAGAAGTTTTTCTCTGTATTTGAGACTGTAACTTACCTGAAACTGTGATGTATTTTGAGGTGAACAAGAGCTTTCACCTGCACACTATCTTGGAGCAAGGGCTGTGTGACATTTATTCTGCTCTCAATGGAGACTTGCTGCAAGTTGACATATAATGAATTTGACACTTTAAAATTGCTTTTTGGTGAATTTTTTTCGTAATTCTATGTTCTGTCTCCTGAATACTGAAAAGGAGACAATTGAAGGCAGTCTCAAGCTGCTGTGAGTGAAGTTTTGCACAGAAGTATTTATGTTGAAGATTTACAGTTCAGCATTTCATGTTATATTTACGTAAGTGTATATCTGTGCAGTCGTCTTTGGATGTCTATTAAAAAATGTGTAATGCTCAAATTCTTTCCCTCAGCTTCCAAAGGGCATTCGAGAATGTACCATTGACACTGATATGAATCATAAATGATGTTAGGATAAACACCCTATACCTTTTACAAATAATAATGAAGATTTGATATTTGAAAAGTTACAAATTAAAACTATGAACAATTAGTTAAATAAACTTGGCCTATGGTAAAGTTGAATACTTGAAGTTTTTGATTACAGCACCCTGTTGTTTCTCTCCTTTTACAAAGTAAATTCAAGCTTATGTTTGACTGAATACTGTGGGGTTTTCTTTGTAATAAGTAATGTGATTTAGTTGTAGTGTGGTGTTGTCCCCTTCCCCTGGTTTATTTGTAACTAGTATGTTATAATCACATCACAGAACTCGACCCATTCCCATGGGCTCATTGCTAAGTAAAACAAGTTGTATGTCTAGGAATGAATTGTGACATTTGCCTATGTCTGACAAAAGTACTACTGAATGTCACATTTTAGCGAGCCTTTCACATCACACATTCTATAGGTCTGACATAAATTTAAAATAAGTATTTATACTAAGCTGACAAACCTAAATGCTTATCTTCTGTATTACTGTTATTTTATAGAACATTTTGGGTACTAGTTAAGTTTCTGGTTTTATCTCAGTAGTCTCTGAAGTCTCTCATGTTTAATGAGAGTTAATGAGAGTCATGTTTAATGCATTTTACATTCTTGAATGTTGAAAAACTGAAACTTTAAATTTCTCTGTGTTAGAAACTTTTGAATAGATATAAAGATTAATTTGTAGAGTACTCTATCCTAAACTTCACTTTTAAAAGCAACTGCTTTCTTTGTAAGACTGAATTTGTCATGCCAAAAAGTACAATTACTCGCCTATTAATCACAGGCCAGCATTTCCTGACCCAGAGAGCTCCATAATGTACTCACTGCTCCAGGGAAAGATATGGAGAGCAGGTCATACTCCCTGGATATGTGGAGTTAAGGCAAAAGATGATAATTTTTTTTGTCTTGTACAAGTTGTGATTTCCACTTGCTGATAGTTTATTGATGCCAAGAATTGTTTTTCAAGTGCGTTTGCCAGAAAATTGGGTTAAAACGGCACTCCAAAGTACAGGCTTTCTCAGTCTTTTCTCTTGTCTGCTTGATGCATGTACTTTTTATTCTTAACCCTCAGCCTGTGATTTCCTCAGAATATAAGTGTAAGCAAGTTCAGAGCAGATCATTATTCTAGTGGAAGGTACCAAAGGAAACACACAGAGTTTTGTTTCATGTTATAGTTGGTTCTTACAAACATGCCATATGAATGGCTAGGGCTCATGAGAACTGCTGTGCTTTGATGGTATTTATTTTAGGGGAGTTAGATTTGAAAAGGAAGTTGAGCAGCTAAATAATCTGGATCTAAAAGATAGTACTGTAACATTAACAAATCGGCATACTGCTTTTCTGGGTCCAGTGTCCTGTGTAGACACCCATGAGCTCCCTTCTCCTATGTGCCTGGATATGAGAGGTCAAATGCTTTGCAGTTCATCACACAGTTTTTCTGTTCAGAAATAGTATAGTTACAAAGATAAGACTAAAGAGTCAGGCAGTGATGTGTGATTGGAAAGTAGCTGGCTGAAGCTTAGAGTAAATAAGACAGATGTTTTGTTTCTAGGAAAGAAAACAGATCTTCAAAGGACTGATCATGGTGTTGGCCTTTTAGTTCATTGAAAATGATTCTTTACCAGTTTTTAAAGCAATGTGATACTTTAAATGCCTGCAATACTGCTGTGTGTGGCTATGTAAATAGTGTCCCTCTGGCAACTAGCTCTTCTTGTTTCTGACATGGACAGCTGTTTGGAAAGGCTGGCACATCTAACAGATGCTGTGAAATTCTTGACAAGCATAACTGGTATATGCAGCAGCATAAATTGGCTTTCAATACAGTCTTTTTTCTATGTGAGTAAAGTTGATCTTCAGAAGTTGATAACAAAATAAATGAAACACTTGTCCTACTTACATTGTTACTTCGAGTCTTGTTTTATTAATAGAGAAATTAAATAAAGCCTTCACTAAATCCCATGGCTGCTTAAATAATCAACTTTTTAGATCTCTTGCAGGAGAATTCCTGTTCAGTTATGACTTCATTATTGTCTGTAGGAAATAGTATGTGTTCATGATGTTCTTCAGCCACCTAAATTGTGCTAGATGCAGCATACAGAAAAAAATGCATAATGTTACTGTGTGGCCAGTTCAGAGAAAATAGCAACTTCATGGATCAAGGTTTGTACATGTCAAGTGGCATACCTAAAGTAGATGGTGTAATAAATTCCTTTTTAGATGTATCTGTTTCTTCTGCTTCATTAGTTTCTGTTGCATTAGTTTCTGTATAAATTCAGATCAATTTTTAACTCTCATATTAATGTTGTGGTCATCATGTTGCAGTAGGTTCTCACTTTGTGTCTGTGTGTTGTTCCTGTGTGGTGTTCAGAACTTTTGTGTAGTTCTATTTCACTAAAGGAATGAAGTTTTATTACGATCAGCATTTGGCATCTGTACCTAGAGTTGACTTCAGTTCTCCTTATCTCAAAGTGAGACAACTGTTAAGGATACCTTCAGCACATTTCTGCAAATCACTGGCACATATGACATGTTTGCTGCAAGAGTATTGCTGCTACTGCTATTCACTTAGTGTTTGTTCCCATGAGCCAGATCCAAACAGAAAGAACAGCCCTTATCCAAATCATAAATCTGATAGTTTGACAGCTTCAAATCAAATTTTTTTTTCCTACCTCACTGTTACAACCTATGCTGCTCTCCAGGGGAGACAAATCTTTCTGTAGATAACCTTATTGCTTGGCTTCTGCTGAGATGGATGAGTGCTGACAAACTGTATCCTAAAAATTCTTGTGAAAGATAAGCCTGCACAGTCCCTCATGTCTACTGTTGGACTTTTCTAAAATCTCCAGTATGGCTGACAGAGCAAAATACTTGAAATGAATGCCTTTGTGTGTTGTCACCATTGCTCCTCATTCACTGTTCATATCCCTATTGTATCACCATTCACCTCATTAAGTTTCTTAGGCTCTCCTGTCACCTTTTTTCTCCAATGAAATGTTTTCCTGGTGCTTTGGGGATGAACCCTACCATGGTTAGAGATAAGCAACTTCCATGCCAGAAGTGGCAGGTTATAGCAAGAAGATGTATAAGGGAATGGCCAAAGGTTTATGTATTAGAGACAAGATATTTCTGTTAGAAAGTAAAGATTAGACTGTGTGGCACTGGAAGCCTGGTGGTTATGACTGTACTCATTAGTGGAGCAGAAACTTTTGCAGTTGAGAAGTGCATTGAGTTGAATTCCTTCCATGTTTAAACAATGTTAATTTGACATCTGTGTGTTTTGAACTTATGGTTACTTTTTTATTATTTATTCTTTCAGAGATAATTGTTTAGGACACAAAATTTAGTCTGTTGCTTTTTTGTTGTAAATATAGGGGTTATTTTCAGATACAAGTGTTAAATCTATCTCATTATTATTGTTTTAATTAGTTTTTATTATTGTCTTCAAAGGGGCTGACAGTATCAGGAAATACTGGAGTCGTTACTACCAAGGATCTCAAGGGGTAATATTTGTATTAGACAGTGCCTCCTCTGAAGATGATCTGGAAACTGCTAGGAATGAACTGCATTCTGCTCTGCAGCACCCACAGTTATGTACTTTGCCGTTTTTAATACTGGCCAATCATCAAGACAAGCCAGCAGCTCGCTCCATACAAGAGGTATGTTATAATGGCAGCATTTTTGTTTTTACTATCTGCTCACCACTCACTCACCTACTGTTACATACTACCCTGGCACCCTGGTTAAGGACTGGTCCTCAATTACTTTTTGCTGTAAGTACACGCAGCAATAACAGTCCCAGCCCCTAGAACTTAGGGGCAAGACTAGATCTTATGGAAAGTGTACAAGTAATACTGGGGTACAAACAGTTTTCCTGCTTTTCACCATAGTTTGCTTAAGGAAGAAAGCAGGCTATTAAACTACTATCAAAAACTGGTGGAACAGTGATTTTTTTTGTTTAGCTAGGTTTTTACTTACTATTAGTTTTAACTTTACACTACCCTGTTACTCCATTCTCTGCAACTTAAGTAATAGATTGCAGCCATCGGTTGTCTTTTAGGTGTTTTTCTTAGCTGGTTTGTGGTGATGTGAGGGCAGAGTTGCAGTTCCTGTTCTGAAATCCTTGTTCTAATTTCCTTCTTTTGAAGAGTAATGTCATTGTCTAGTTTGTAGCTGTCACAAAGTAAGTTATTGTTGTACACAATACACCTTTTGCTCTTAAGTTTCTGAAAAAAAATTTACTTTTCCTACATTTCTGTCATGTCACATATCTTTGAGGAAATGCTGAAAGTTATCCATTATTTATGAGGAGCACTACTGATTCTTCTAGCATTGTAGAAAAAGTTAAAATTTCATTGTTCATAAATGTCATTTAAAGGACTCTTCTTATTAAAGGACATATGTGAAATCTTCTGCTTGTTTTCTGAGTGGTGCTTTCCATTACAGCAGAAAACAGTTTTGGCATCTGTGTTGCTGCTTTGTACTTAAAATGAGTGCATTTTTTGTCTAAAATACGACCTTTCAGAAGAGCACAAATTCAATTAATGAAAAAATTTACTGATCTGTAAGACAACTGCTATTTGTACAGTATAGTTGTGGGTACTTTTTTGTACTGCTACATTGCTATTTATGCCTCCATTTTTAGACAATAGAGATGGAGGATAAAAAATTAAGAATATTAAATGTTAAGTAGAAGTGTGTATGTGGCTGGAGTACAGTGATGATCTTAATATGGAAAGAAGACAATAAATGAGAACTGTTTAACCTACACTGCAAAATGCATTATTAAACCATCATTTCTTACCTCCAAAATACACTGCTTAGTAGAAAAAAAAAAAGGCATTTAGATTTGGTATATCAAGTTACCTAAAAAGGTACACTAAAATGTCGCAGGGCTAGCATCTACAAGTTCAAGTTCTTGTTCATCTAAAAGCAGATTTAGGTAGAAGTAATTAATATTTCAAGGAAATGTAATACATGTTTTTTATATGCTAGTTTATTTCTTCTGGTGTATTGTGTGATGCAAAAGCATAGCATGTATTTCTAAACTTTCCTGTTAAAAAACAATAACCTGAAGCACAGCTTTCTTGATTTTATTCCTGCAGATATACTAATGGTGTTTTACTTTATTTCTAGAGCAATACATGTTGCAAAGTGAGCCTTATTCTGTCACTTTTGGTGATATTAAAATAGAAATTTCTTGCTTTCCTAAAGGCTGTACTGTGCAGTAGTCCTCATTACTGAAATGTGAAATGAAAGTAAAATGCTGAATCATAAGACCATTCTCTATTTCAAAAATAGCATATTTAAGGATTTAACAATAATAATGTGTTGAGCTCTGGGAGTTTTTATTAGAAATTTTTGTAGAAATAAGTCCATTAATTATAGGTATTTCCTTGCTTTTTTGTCAGAGGACAGATGAATCACAGCTGAAATTTGGACATACGTATGCATTCTTTTAGGCAGTATATAGCCTTTCTTTAATGGATACGAAAGGACCCCTTGGAGTATAATTAAAGAAAATGTCTGAGTTGAGTGTAATAGGAATTGTAGAAAAATATTTATCTACAACAAAAATCCTTCACAAAACTGTAAAAGTGCCAAGCAGTTTCTGCAACAGATGTTAGGCACATTTACTGCTTCAGTTTTTCAAAATTTTACATTTTATTTTAATGTGTTTTCTCCATTCATTGCCAAGGTAGAAATGGTGTTATAGAATCTGCATGCTGTAAGTATGTCCTCAATAGTTCAATGCAACACTATTGTATATTTTTAAGAATATCCAAATAACTTGTTTAGTTTATGAAATGTAATTTAACCTAATTAATTTTGCAGACTCATTTTGAGGATTCATTATAAAAGTGATCAGGAAAATTACAGGAGAAACTACACTGAAATACTAATCAGTAATACTGATGATTCAGTTGCTGATTGGACATTTCCTAGGTTTTTTAAGTTTTAACATGAGATCAAGAAAGTAAATTTGGCATTTCATTCTAAAAACTATACTTGAAGATGTAATTTTAAGCATTGTGCATCTTATTTCTCTTAGATCAATTCATGCTACCTTTCCATGTAGAATATGTTTCTAAGTTCTTTTGGTTTTTGGCAGTAGCACATATTTGTTTCCAAATGGCTGCTAGGTGATTTCAACTGAGCCATACTGAAATATAGACTGTATATATCAACGAAGTTGTCAAACTCAAGACAGTTGTATTTGCAAAAATTTTATGTTAAAAGGGCAATAATGATTTAGTCATATTTAAGTTCTGACTTCTGTTTTTAAGCCTCCTGAATTAGTAAATAAAAACAGTTGCAAGTGAACAAGAAATATAATTACTTAGCAGATGGGTAGGCTGTGAGATACCAGTTTTGCCACTGCTGCCTGAAGGCAGGGTACAATTCTAAAACTGGGTAGCTAATTATGTATTTTTATATAAGTATCTTGCCTACAGAGTGTGCTTTGCTTTGCTATCACCAAAGTGCTTTTGAGAAAAAGAAGTAATTTTGATTAGTCAGATTGCTGTTATAGGCTTCAAATATTACAAGTGGTTTATAGTGGTAAAGGTATTGTAAATTGCTTTGCAAGGGAATAGCAGCATTACTATGATGACCAATTTGTTGATTTTTATTTTGGAATGTGTGCTGCTTTGTATACTGGGTTATATTGCAGTGTATCCCAGTATGCGAACTGGGAGCCTCTTTCCTTCCAGTCAAACCAATATTTAAATGTTGCAGATAGAATGTGTTAGAAATTGTTCTGAACCCTGTGTTATAGGAACAGGCTATGTTAAGCAAACACTCATACCAGTCTGTTGAGAACATCTGGAAGGCGTGAGGGATTGGCCTAAGTAGAAACTCAATTGAAGCCTGAAGTTTTGACAGTGCAGTGGTGAAGCAGCTACATGTTTGGCAGTGTGTTTGTTTTGGGGAGTCCCTTTGTTTTTTAAATTTAAGGCTGTTTTCAGGATTGTAGTTGGCCTGGATGGTTATTGCAGATGCCTTCCAACTGAACTAATCTGTTTGAAGATCATATATATGAAGACATTCAGAGACCCCTTGTGGGTTTTTTTTTGTTTGTTTGTTTTAGTTATCCAGAAGTGTGGGCAGTTAATAAATTTTTTCCATATATAAAAATTTCTGACCATTTGTACCAGAGGAAATCACAGAAGTTACATAGTAAAATTCCTGTTTTAAAAACTGCTTCAATTTTTTTAATATAAGCATTTTTAATATAAGCATAAGAATCAAATCTGTTTATTCCCATTTAAGATCACATTATCTTTTTTTAATATTATCAGGAAAAAAAAGGTGAAAAAGTTATGTAGTGCTTTTTTTCTCTTGCACACAAGATCTTACTTTGAAGTTTTGATACTGATGACTATGTGAAACTTGGAGGGAGTTTTTCTCATTTCAGACCTTACTCTATTTAAAAAAATAATTACAAACAATACTTGTAAAAGCAACTTTGTGATGTACTTATCTATTTGAAAACATTTTAAAGCACTTGGGTTTTGAATTGTAAATGGTTTTTTGTTTGATTTTCTCCTATCAGAAAAATTACTGTCCTTGTGAAAAAGTCACCATAGGTATTTGAGAGCTAGTGTCTTTTACTCTGCCAGTTTCTCCTATGTTGCTTATGTCTGGAAATAATTTTGTGGATAAACAATTTCATGTCTTGAAGCTATATAGGAGAATGTTCAGTTTTGCAGCATCAGTGGTGGCTTCCGCTGGTGCTGGTGAGACTGAGCAAATTAGAATCTAATGCTTAAGTATGAGTTTGCTGCATATGACAGGCTTAATTCCAGGATGTGATTACTTTCTATTTTCTCATAATCTTACTTTTTTTGCAGCTAGGGAAAAAAGGCTTCTTTTTGGAAGCAGTTTCAATGTACTAGTTATAGATGTCATTATGAACAGCCTGAAAAACAGTGGCATGAACATAAGCTTAGCTTTGGAGAGTATGCAGTATCTCAGCTAACAGTTTTGAGCAGACAGTGTTTCCAGTAGCAGATAATCAGAAACGTAGCCTGAAAACGAGAGTGAAAATTGAAGTGCTTTCTGCAGTTTGTCCCATTTTCATCCCAGTCAAGCCTCTCAAAATCAGTTCCCCCATCTGAATTCTAAAAGACCAGCTGTTAGAAAACTGTGTAGTTTATGACAGGGACACCATAGCAAAGTTGAACCAGGGGCAGATTTTTGGTTCCTCAAGAAAGTGTTTCTGAAATGATTTATCTTCAGATACAGCAAGAAATAGCCAAAATATGGATTCATACCCTGTTTTGAGATCATAGTGACCTTAATGGCTTTAATATTTGCAATCCCCTCACTGCAAATACTACTTCTTGTCCAAGGCATATCCCCTGAGGATTGAGGATTGTTTTGGAGCTGGACTCTGCTATTTTGAGTATTGGCTGCTTGCTTCATAACTGTGGCCTTTGCAGGAACAGAGGAGTGATTTGTTAGGCTTCAGTTAAGAACACATTTGAAGGAAAGGAGGACATTATTAAAGTGATGTTTAGGAAATAGTAGTCTTGCCATGTTTAGAACAATGCAGAAATAACCCCTACTTTTATGACTCAGTAGATCTCCCATTCTGAATAGAGAATTTCTTCAGACCTGGTAAGAATATAATTTACATGTAAAAAAAGAAAGCCCCTAAAATAAATTACATTCTATGTAAAAAGGTAAACAATTTAAATGAAAATAATCTATGAGTAGATTCATCTAGCCAGATGTGAACCCCAAGTCAATTTCATACAGTTGCAAGTCTCTGTTTGATTTAAATATTTAGTAGGTGCTGTTTCCTTTAATTGTTGCATAATTAGAACAGTCACTGATAAGTTGTGTAGTAAATACTTATTATCATATAAAGAAATTAAAATGAGAAACTGAATATCTTGGGAGAACCTGAATTTGTCTGTTCTTGTTGAGTTGCTGTCATGAGAGGAAATGACCATGAGTAAAGAATAAATTAGTATGATCAGAAAGTGAATTATAGTCTTTATAAGTATTTGTAAAGATGCCTATCTAAAATGGATCTATTTTTTGTGCAAATCTCTTTATAAAAAGGTAACATGAAGAATCCAATTAATAAGCTTATTTTTTCTTTATATGGACTTCTTTTTCAATTATGATATAAATAAATTCATAACCTAATTTATTTTCATTATCTCAAAAGATGAATTTGAATTGTTGATAACTGTTAGCTTGCAAACAACTGTATTATGTGCATGTGGGTGACTCATTTAAGGAAGAAAATTGTATCTCTGAGTAGTAAATTCCTTGTCTGGCTCTTGACAAAGAAACTGCATTGGAGTGACCCTCCTGCAGGTACTGGCAACAATGCCTGAGCACATCTGCAGTTGTGCACATACTGGTAATGTACTGGGAGTTGAAGTACAGTAGCAGAGTAGCTAAGACACGGGAGTGGATGTACTGTCCACATACAACTGTTTCATGACATGGAACTGTCCTTAAAGAATGGCTGTTGCAGCTCCTGGTGCCAAGTACAGATCTGCAGAACAGCTGTGAAGTTTGGAACTAGATCAGATTGCTCAGAGCCCTGTCCATCTTGACCTTGAATGTTTATAGGGATGGGGCATCTGCTGCCTTTCTGGGCAACAGGTTCCAGTGTTTTTACTACCCTCATTCCAAAAAACTTACTCCTTATCTAGGCTGAATCTACCCTTATTTCAGTTTAAATCCATTACCTCATATCCTGTTGCAGCAGCCCCTGGCAAAAGTTTGTCTCCATCTTTTCTGTAAGCCCCTTTGAGCTACTTAAATGGTGCAATAAGGTCTCTCTACAGGCTTCTCTTCTCCAGGCTGAAAAACTCAAAGACTCAGCCTGTCTCATAGGAAAGGTGTTTCAGGCCTCTCGATGTTTTTATGTTCCTTCTCTGGACTTGCAGGTCCCTGTCTTTTTCTGTGGTGAATGAACCAAAGTTAGTTTTTTTCCAGGGTTATGAGTGTTGGACAGGAATGTTAAGATTTTGAAAATAGAATAATCCAAAGAGGAGGAATAATAGGAAGAATAGAAGAGGTTGAAAATGTCATGAACCTCTGAACTCTGCCAGTTCCCAAGACTGTACTAGTAGCAAAGCAAAAGAGATGCTTAGAAGCCAAACTGGGGTTGAAACAGAATGGGAATTTAGCAGGTTTAAAATTGGTGAAAGATCCCACAGTACAGTAGGAAGAGGACTGAGTTTTTGCATAAGGCAGTCCCTTGGAGGCTGCCTTCTGTAGCGATTTATGCTGTGAATAGTGTCTATTTTTCTTTTAGGAATCTACTCTGCCCAGTGCATTATGTCATTTTATTTAAAAAGAGGAAACCATTCTCCTGTCCCCTTCTTGCAGTGATTCGGCAGTACATACAGACATACCCCAGAAGAAACTCTCTAACATCTGGGAACTGTTGTCTTGATAAGACTAGAAGCAGAGTTTTGGATATAATGAGATTGTTCTAATGATGAATTGTTGATTCTGCAGCATATCACTAATTATGCTTGAATCTTTATAAATGTAAATGTTTTCTCAAAATAGTTTACAGAAGTCTCACAGTAACTTGTTCTTCTGGAGTCTGAATGGCCTGAAGTTTTGAGTTAATCTGGAAAAGAATTATTAGTAAATGATCATATGAATAAACTAGGAAATGTATTATTTTTTAAAAATGGCAGAACTTGAGTTGTTTTTTCTTGAAAATATGCTAATGTATTCAGATTTACACAGGTAATTTAAGTTTTCTTCCTGCTGTGTACAAGAATACAGTATTAACAGTGTGTTGAGTAATATGTGGCAACACATAAAATTTTTCATTATCTTTTATAATCTTCTCTGTTATCTTTGTTTTTTGAGATTCTGCTTATATGTGGAATCATAAGGGTCAGAAATACTGTCTTAAAAGTAAAGACTTGTAATTTTTGTGTAGGTGTTTTTTAAAGTTAATGCACGATAAATTATTTGTTCAAGAATTAAGTACACTGTGGCTAGGAAACAATAAAGGAACAACAAGACTCTCAGCCTGCATTAGCAATAGAGCTTTTATTAAAAGAACAGTTCTGAGAAGAATCTTAAAAGGTTGTTCACCCCAGCCACACATAAGCATATAGGAGGATAACTGGAATTACTACCTAGATTGTTAGATACTCACATCAATTGCATTATTTGATTAAAATTAAGTTGTCTCTCTGTCAATACAGGTCTGCTCTACAAACTTTTTCCAGTATTTTTTCATTACATATGATGATACCACTTGCATTCTCATTCTGCATGTTTTTGTGGTCATAAATTATTTACTAAAATTGTGTTATGTGTTTAAGTATTTTACCATCTTTCCTTCGATTTCTTGTAGTACTGTTCTAGTACGTTTGCAACAGAGCACATATTTACTAAAAATCTACTACCAAATCTTTTCCGGTTTGCATACAGTTCTTCTTTCCTAATTATGCCTTTTGTCATGGCTGAAGTTAACTGAAGTTAGAGTGTGAAATTTGAGGTGCTCTTCAGGGCAGTGAAACAAAGCTTTTCGGAATTGCAAAAGAAAATATATTTTGTAGCTGCTATGGAATAAGCAGAGTAGTCTATGTGATTTTTAAAGTGAATTGCACAAGTTAATCTTGTCATATTTCATTGATTCTGTGTAAGTATAGACTATCCAATGTTGCTTTCAGAAGCACATCTGCACAAGAACTTTGTTAAATGCAAGTACTCTGAGTCTGTTCTGTGTAACTGTTTTTTCATATTAAAAATACTTTTTGCTTGTTGCTTTTGTACTCTCCTGTAATTTTCTTAGCTGTCTTTAATAAATTGCGCTGTGTTCTTGAAAGATGAGCAGAGGCTATAGAAGTGGTATTGCATATGCCTGCACATCTGTCATGTATGAAGAGTTCGAACTATGTACTTTTGGTTGATTTTCTTTTTATGTTGACATACTGCGTGCATTATTTCTTAAGAATTTCAGAATGCTTAATTTCTTTAAATTAGTCATAATGGAATGGAAGTTGATTTTAGAAACATTTTGAAATAGTTAAATGTTTATATGATGGAGAGCACATCCCCAGTATTTTCCGTTATTATTTATTTTGCTGATTTTTCTACGATAATTTTACAGTTTATTGAAATCTCAATTGCAACACCTAAAAATAGTCTTTACTGTTAAAAAATCTGAAAAATGAGGTATTTCTTTTAAAGCCAAAATGGAGTGTCGTTAAGGGGGAGGGAAAAGCTTAGTATCTTTGCATTCTGATTTATTATACAGAAGGCTGTTTTTTAACAAGAAAGGGCTTTTTTTCTTTTTTCCCTCCACTATTCTCAGTCTCTTTTGATCATTGATCTGGGTGACCCCACGCTCAGGGGTTTTTTCTTCATTTGACATGGACAGATTTTTGAAGTATAGCTCTCCTTTGGGAACCTCGGGCAGTTCCACTTGACTAACCTGTGATCTAATGAGCAGTAATGCAGGGTTACAGTGACCATTTTGTTTGCTTTGAGGGAGGATGGCTAGACAGAGAGTGGGAGAGAGGCGGTGTCTGTGGAGAAAAAAGATGCAGGGTGATCGAACAGTGTGAAAAAGACTTGTTAGCCCACATTAGTGTGCCTGATTTACTTCACAACAGGTCAGGAAAGGCCAAAGGCAGGGTTGTCATTAAATTGCAAAGTTGAAAATCCTGGTATTCAAAAGCATTCAGATTTCTGAAAGTTGTAAATTAGAAAGTTTGTGGTTCATGTTGAATTTGCCAGGAAGATACACAGCAGTACCAGCTTCTCTATGACATGAAAGGTACATTATAAAATCATGCTGTAAATATAGGAAGAAAACCAGCTTTTAAAAGTATTTTCATGGTTGACCGTTTTAGAATGAGACTGGGTGCGAAAGAAAGGCCAAACACTAACAAGGTCGTTGCACTTTCTTTATGAGGCCCGGGGACCCCTTAATTATGTGCCCGTGCTGCTGATTTTCTGTTCTGTAGAGTGTATGTGTGCACGTGTTGCTATAGAGTATAATTTTTATTTGTAGTTATTAATTACATGCACAAATACATACCCATATGCAGATATGTGTAAAAATAAAATTCTAGGACTAGTTGCCCAAGAATATAGATTTTTAATCTTTTGCAACATATAATTTTGGTTTTTTTGCATACACTTCATAGTTTCTCTTAGGGTGAAAAGTAAACACAAGTCATTATGCCACTGATCATCAAATGAGAAGAGATGTATCTTAAAATTTCGTTCATAAATTCAGAGACCAAAAACCCCACTGCCATTATGGTTCTGAAGAATTGTTATTCCTAATAACAATGCTGATTCCTAACACTTGAATTGGACTTAACAGTCTGTCTTTAAAAAAGGTTAGTATACTTTTGTAATCTTTGATTAATATTTGCAAACGTTTTATTGCTGCTTTCCAGCAATCCCAGTTGAAGCCATCTATTTCGGAACTTGTATTTCCTCTTTGGTTCCATTGCCTTACTTTGAACAGACCTGAATCTCCATGATTTGAAGAGTCCAGCTACCATGCAGAATGTCCTTTGAGGCTGTTGCATTGATACCTTTTAACTCATAGCAAATTCTTGTCAATGTTATCTTTTATCTCTCTAGCTTTAGTAAAAGTTGAAGGAAAAGCAGCATTTTAGCAATATTATTGTTGTGCATTGAAGCAGTAGATAGTAAAACAAATGGGTGATCTCTGAGGTAATGTGGTTTTCTCTGTCTGCTACCACAGGTTTCACTAATTGATTCATATTCCTGCTGTTTTCCACAGCAGTGGAATAAAATTGGTTTTTCACTCCTGGCTTACAATTGCATTAAATTTAGGTTTTACTTCAAAGACAGAATCCTTTTTACTTTCTCTTTTTTCCTCACTACAAGTAATAAATATAGAAAATAAAATGTTTGAGAACAGCTGTCCATAATTAAGAGATTTTTTTCTTATCTGATGTAAGAATCTGTGCCCCTCTTGATCATTGAAATAATTTCATTGAAATTAAGGGATATTTGGTTAAAAGAAAGAGAAGAAAACAGGATGTCAGGTTTGTCATATTGAATATGCAAGAGAAGTTTTGGTTTAGCTTAATCCTCTTTTGTTTGTAATGTACATAACATTTGGTATAGTTCCACCTACTGATAAAGTGCAGTTCATGCAACTGTTTTTACATGGGAAACGTTCTCTATATGCCATTTCTGTGACTTTCCTAGTGTCTCACTCTGCTTTTTTTATCACATTGTAAAACTCCTTATTAATTAGAATTTTGATATAGAATTAATTTACTTTGAATAAGCTTAGTGTTCAAAGTAGATTACGTGTTACTAGACTGAAAGACTAGTCTAAAAGAATTTTACCAGGGTACTTTTCTATTTTCTTAGTTATTTTAACTGATTTTTAGTTGCAGCAACTTGGTGGAGATACATTTGAGGAAATTCTGCCCTTGACTAGCTTTCTCTGTAGCTTTAGGTCATGTCAATGGAAACTTATTATGGTATGAAATGATGCGAAAATGTTTAACAAATCAGAATACTGAACTAAAATACACTTAAGCTTTATTACTATTCTCTTTTCATTGACTTCCTCCATTGCCTAAATAACGTTGTCTGTGCTGTGTCCATGCTCTCTTTATTAGCTTTTCTGTTTGATTCAATTATTCTGTTACTCTGTGTGCCTGAATTAAGTCGTCATCACCACCAGTCTGATTATTTCACAGCATTTGGTCAGTGAGTAGGGAGTATTGTCGTCCTGCTGGACTAATTTTTGGAGGTATTTGTTCAGGAGTCAAGACAATGGAACAGAATTTCAAAATCGGCTTATACAGAAAAATCAATCTAAGAGTAGATTAATGTACAGATACTGCCAGTTGCAGCCAGTTGTGTAAATATTAATTATGCATTTGAAGAACATAGTAAATTAACCTGTATTCTTCTTGACTTACTTAAAGACAAATATTTTTTGTAGCTTAGTGTCTGGAAATTAGTTTTAAAAGCACAGGAAGTTTGCTGCCATATGAACTATTTTCACATCAACTTCTTAAGTACTTTGAAAGGATTAAGATCTTTCTTGGTGATAATACTGTTGCTTAGTTCAGGTAAAAAGCTCACAAAAGCAGGCCAGATACAGAGTTTTGGAAATTTTTCCTTCTAAATCATAGTTGCTCTTGGAAAAAGACACTGTCCTAAGAGAGAGATGTTGAGTTTAGATATAAGTGCTAAAATGCAGCATAGAAGTTTTTTTTCTGTTTCTCTATAGTTTGCAATAAACTACAGCAAAGCAGCGTAGCCTCCTGCTACAGTTCCCATCCTGGTTATCAATTGTAAAATTCCTTAATGGTTATGATTTAGTCCAGATCATGTATGGGATTTAGTCACTAAGGTTTAGCAGAGTAGGAGAAACAAAACATAAAATAGTTGCAGCTGCTCTTTTGCTTAAGAAAATGGTTGTGCCTTCTTACATTTCTCTTAGATAATTTTTTTGTGTCTTGGGACTGCTTTTGAGAAGTATAGTTTTAAAAATGTTCTAAATTAGCAATTCAGTAGCTAATACGTTGCATAAAAATGGAGTGTTATGCTATGTAAATAGACTCTGATAATTTATTTTTTTGGTAACTGTAATACAGGCTTAAAATACTCCCTAAATATATCTGGATATCTCTCCTTTTGTAATTTATTCCTTTGGTGTAATAGAAAAAAATGTCACTTAACTAGGAAATTGCATTCAATATTGCCACCCTTCCACTGCATAAATATGAAGATGGGGATGGTAATACTATGGTCTGAGAAAGTAGGCAAAAATGCATGCTTAGATATTCCATTGCCGGCTGTTGTAGGGAGTGCACTTGCCAAAAGCTTCTGGCAAGCTTACTCCATCCACACCCTCTCCAGACTCTCCCAGGTTTTGCCTCTGAATCACCTTTCACTTATTTGTAGTGTAGAAGGAACATTTACTGACTGAAAACCTTACTGTTTTGAAATCAGGAACATTGTATTAAGCTTTTTGTTTTGTTACATCTTAGTTGGTATTTACTTGACAGCAACATGGAATTAGGAAAATGGCTGTTAGTGGCCAACCGAATCAAAGCTCAGAAGGTCTGCTCTTGCAACTAATAGAGCTCAGGGTTTCACTGTTGTATTTTGTGCATACAGAGGTCAACATATCACAAAAGAAAACAGGTAGAATGACAAAGGGTGAATCTGACTAATCTGTGTAGAACCATAGCTAAGAGGAGATAAGAAATCTATATTCTTGGATGCAAAATATTTTCCAAAACTGTCCTCATATTCATAGTCCTCATGTTAATATTCATAGTTTATTTCTGTTTTCTCCAATCTGTTTTATTCTAAGACACAAAAACCCCTGAATTTATAGAGACCTCATTTATAAGCTGTCATACCAGAGCCAACTGGAGTCACAATCTGTGACTGTACTGTACTATACTCATCATGCTTTTAAGGCAGAAGGCATGCATTTTGCACCCTGTGCTGAGGTCTTTAACTGACATAGTAATGTAGTATTAGAAAGTGTAAGTCTTTTAATCCATTTATATACTTTGAGGTAATGGAACAATCTGTTGTTCATTTACAGGAATTAAAGCACTGGTAGAATGTCAGCTAATGGCCATCCAATTATTGGTGATTGTGATGATATTTTAAATCTGAAACAGGAATTCACTGCAAAAATTTGGACAAACACAACAGAAAACAAGACTGTGGTGTTCCATCTGTTGCTATAATTTTAATAATTGAGTATTTCCATTTTCTTCCTTTTCCAGGTTGTCTGTGATTCAGTCAGTTTCACAATGCTTTTATGTCCATAAATCCTAACATACACAAATTAAAGAACTCTAATAGCAGTCATAAGCAAGTCCTGCATAAGAGTTCATAAGAAGTTCTGCGCTGTGCATATCTAATAGTTACTATCCTGGTGATGTCTTCTCTACTGGAGAATTTATGCAAATTGATTAAGCAATAAATTAGTATGAAATTTTTCTGAGTCTTTACAGTTATTTAAACTGTGTTCTGAAAAGTACAATTTTATCTGTGCTGAGAACCTTCACTGAAGAACTGAAAATGTTGGTATAATTGCTGAAGACCATGATTGTCTCAGATTAAAAATTATGTTACTATTTAGATGTTTTCAGTGGCTTAAATGTCTTTTGCCTGACTGTATGTTCTTAATGGAGTTTCAGTTCATCTTGTGTGTAGAAAAAGAATAAAAATTTAAAAGTATTTCAGAATTTGTAGGTCAGAATGTAGGTGCTAATATTTAGCATATGCAGAATAGTTGGTATACAGAATGCAACAGCTAATAGATAATGGCTCTGTTTTGTATTATTAGACAAAGAGTTTTTTCAGCTAGTTTGTGCTGTGGAGCTGTTTGCAAGCTTTGATTAAAATTCTGGCTATTTTTCAGCAGTGAAAAAGAACGCTAATTCTCTTTTACAAAGCTTAACTGTTGCTTTGTTCTTAATTTTGTCTGATAAGGCTCTTCAAGAGTCAAGATTATGGGAGTTCTGTGAAGACTAGTATAAAGTATTACCACTGAAAAGTGTGGCAGTCCTGTACCTATTAAAGGAATTTGCAGCTTGAGCTCTACAAAAGACTCAGCAAGAAACCGCTGTAGTTCTATAGAAATGCAGGAAAAGTCTGCCAGAAATCCTGCAAAACTCCACAGGATTTTGCAAATTTAGCATTTTTCAGCTGACTGCATTCTGTGCAACATCCCTCCCTCATCAGAAGCACTATTATGATCAAGGCCATCAGTTTCATTCCTCCAATTAAAGTTTTCTCAGTTGTATCTTCAGACTTTTCTTAGATGGCTAATTTGTGCAGTGCTTAGAATTAGAGTGATGTTTTCTTAAACTTCATTGGGATTAATAACTTCTCCTGTCTGTCCCAGCAACAGAAGCTAAAGATATTATTATCTTGGAAGCACTCAAAGTCATAATTTCTGGTGTTAACAGGAAAACAGAAGTCTGTTCTACTTTAGCGGATTTCTGCTTCTTGTCTGTTTCAAAAAGTGGTTTCCACCTTTTTATTTAAAACCCCTTTGATTTTAAACTGGATTTCTATGTATCTACCCTTTCAGTAGAACACTAGCTATTCCTTCAGAGGAAGAAGGGGATACCACTATTGTAACTTTTTCTGTTCATACTCAGAGCTCTGAGGTGGTGATGATAATTTCCAAAATAAAGCATCAGTGTAATTTTATATGCCAAGTCTGGCATATAAAGGAGAATCAGTATGGAGTTTTTAGATTATTTAAATTGTGTAGTGGGTACTGGATCCTGCAAGGTTTTACTGTACTGAGGCGCTGCCTTTTAGGGTCATATCAGCATTTTGTATTTCATGGCATGGGTAATATTATTCACACGTAGTATCTACAGTTACCCTTGGAGGAGCCAAACCACATTTGTCTTGTAGTCAGCCTCTGGGATGTTCTTCTCTTGTCTTCCTCATGCAGCTGGTTCTCCTGAGAAGAGAGTATTTACAGACTGGAATGAAAGCTAATGTCACTATGCATTGGGTGGAAAAAAGAGTGCTAAAAGGCAGAGAATGGGCTGTGGTTGCCTGATCCAGAGAACTGAAACAGTCTGTGTTTGGGACTCTGTGTCAGAGACTCAGAGCCTCACCTGTCTGTGGTGCTCTGCAAATCTGCTCTGGTGACCATCTCTCCTTAACAGATGTGTGTCTGACATCAATTAGAATTTTACCAAAGGACAGTGAAAAAAAAATTACGTGCGTGTATGTCATGTAGTTACTGAATTGTTTAAAGATAAAAACAAAGGCCTCCACAGAAGCAAATTAAAGCCCCTGGGAGCTCATATGGTTACTGAAAGCTGCCATACCATAGAAATGTGCTTTCACATTGTCATTAATTTTGGTCTTTGAAAAGGAATTTATGATCAAAGTTTTACTTGAGCACGAAGTGTTGGCACAGTTAAACACTAGATTTTGGCAAAGTTAGCTAAGGATTTGGGTCTGTCTACTTTTTTTTTGGTTGGTTTGTTTTGTTTTCCTGTTATAGATGGTACTCATCCTATAGTGTGAGAAAAGCATTTTACCCCTATATATGTTTACATTTTTTAAAAAAATTGCCTGGGATGGTTTTTTAAAGCTAGTTTTAATCATAGCTCCATCTAAAAAAATTATAAAAGAATCTGTTTACACAATTTTTCTTGCATTACATTGAATCTATATTTGTGGGTAACACAGTGTAAATGAAATGAAAACTATTTTTAAAATCAATTAATAAGATGCTTCTATGTATAGAATTTCTGACTTGATGACTCCAGAAAAATCATTAAATATCTGCTATCAAATTTCTTAGTTGCCGTAGCCAGAAAGCAGTTAGTTTTGGAAAATAATTATATTGCAATAATTTTTTATGAGCTATTTTTTTCATATGAGCTCTATATCAGTTTTTTCATTTTGAGCTACTTATCAGCTTTCTGTTTGATAGCACATACAGTTTTCTTTAATTCATTAAGAGCTTTTTGGGCAGAACAATTAAGATGAGAAATAACAGTTACTTGCAACAGGAAAAGTTATTATTGAGTTGCAAGTTAATTTGTTGTCTTTGTTGTAGACTAGTGGCACAAGCCTCCAGATGACTTTGTGGAAGTAGGTTATTTCTGCAGTCCAGCTTCTCTCTATACTGAAAAGTCTTAGAAATGCTCTAGGATAATAATGACAATCTCTTGTTCTGAGTAATTTGTAGACCCAAATCCAAGTGGAAGATACATTGATTTCTATGATAGAGAATCAAAGCTCTGAAAATTGTGATAGTGAATTGAGTTACGTAAACTGATGAGAAATCATTTAAAACAAGGTGAGAGAGAGATGGGTTTATGCACTTTTCTTAACATAGTCATGCCAATACACGTTGAAATTTTAAAAAGTAGAACTGAATACAAGAGCAAGCAGCATGTTTAAGCTCTCTATCTTGAATGCTCATGGGAAATAGGAGTATCTGTCTAGTCTTATGTATGAGGTTTATAAAAAGAATGCATAGAAAATAAATAATGGATCTAGATGACTGCCTTTGGAATGTGTTGAAAGAAACCACAATAGAGGTCCCCCTCTGCTGGTGGAGAGTTCAATGTTCAAGACATTGCAGTGTGTCTGTACTGAAGTAAGGTGGATTGACACTGAACATGTTTATGCATTAGAAAAGCCACTTTTACACAATATAAACTGTTGTCTATCTACTGAAAGTACTTCAAAGGGAAATACATCTGAAGTTTTGGAGTTCTCTGTCTATTCACTTTAGCTAGCACATATGTAATTTATGTCAAGTGCCCAACAGTGAGCGTACACTGTGTTGTACTTTTTTATTCTACCTAACATGTGGAACTGTTTAGCTTCTTGTTTACCTATTTCCAGTGCTGTTTAAGATTTTTGTCCTGGTGAGCAGCCCCTTGCTCTTAACCATTTTAAAGAGATTTTTCAAGTTGACCTAATTAATAACCTGCCTAAAATATTCCTACATGCTTTTGTTGAGAATTTCTCAAGGCTTACTGCTGTAGTTGAGAAGTGCTTGTGTCAAACCTTGCAGATTTTCTTTGAGTACCCACAAAGAAGAGTGAGGATTTTAGAGACACTGTAGACAAGAGGGGAATATTATTTGTGGTGATAAATAGATCCTGCGATACATGAAGAAGTGAAACAGCAGTAAAATAGAAACAAAAGCCCCCAGACAAAATGACATGTTGAGTGACTCAGAAGACCAACTTGGTATGAAGTATGTTGTCACAACAGGCCTGTGATAACTTTTCCTCTACCAGTGGAAAGATTGTCCATCAGGGAGGGAAATAATTCCCCGGTATCTTTGCTGGTTTCTTCCAGCTTTTTCTTTATAATGTTTGGTTGGGATAGATCTCACTTTTGGCTTTATTTTTCAGTAAGGTGGTGAATTACTTATTTTAAAATGTGAAATGTTCTGTCTGATTATTTACCTCTGTTTGTGTATGTGAAATAAAATGTAAGTCGTGACTGCTTTTATAGAATGCAAGCATAGACTTTAGCTTCTGAAGTATATTTCAGAATGGTTGTATTTTGGTTTGGCAAATATTAAAACAAATTTAATGAAGAACATGGAATAAATGTTATTAAATATCAAGTAATTTCCATGTCATGAATATAACTAAGGTTCTATTACATAGATGTAAATAAAATCTTTTTATAGTTCATTTATTCATATACTAATAACAGAATTGTAATAAATTATTGCACACAAAGCACACACAAATGAACCTGAATAGATAGGTTGAATTTCTGTTGTCTCGCTGTACATCTAGCCACTGTAAGTGAATCAGACAGAATGAAATTTTGTTCCCCTAAAATATGAGTCATAGAAGAACAGTAGATTAGTCTAATGATATTTCAGCTGAAGTTGGTTGGTATTTCTTGTAGCAGGGAAGCAGCACCATCAGCCAAAAGAGTTTTCACCTTCTCTTAATCAATGGGCAGTCTTGGAACTCTCGTAACATGACTTTGTAGCTTTTTTTACATGAAAAATGATTGGCAATGTTAATTGCTATGTTTTTCCCTTCATTCCCTTCTTTCCTGTGTTGAGTATGAATTGAATGATTTTAATACCTAAGTAGGCAAGTACACACAAGGCACAAAATCTGATTTTGATTTTCATATTTTATGTACTTCTGGATTTAGATTGATCACAGCTTTGTTGATCACAGCTCTGTGGCTTTTTAATTACCAGGTTTTGTTTTATATAAGTTTTGGTGTTTTTAACAGATATTAATCTGTTGGTTTTTTGTTTTGTTTACTTGCCTTTGATTGGACTCGAGAATGAGAATGACTTCTCAACTTCCAGATCCATGTTTGTCTTTCAAGATGGTGTAACCTCTGTCTTCTACTGATCTGCTATTTTCTTTTGGCCAAGAAACTTAGCTATGGGGGGGGACATATCTTGTCATTTAACTATCACTAAAAAGATAGGCAAATAGGAGGTAATTGCAACTTTTCTGATAATTTAGTTTTGTTTCATTTTGTTTGAACTTACCAGATTTTTTTAATGATTTATGCTGGTGGTTACTCAGAACTTGAGTAACCAAATATACATAGTAGGTATTAGTATGAAGTAATGAAGAGTAGAGTTGACTTGAAAATTTGGCTACTTCTTTATGTATGGTGAATTCAAAACAATCCCTGTTTATACAGCCTATGGTAATTTGAGCAACATGTTTTGTCACCTGCTTTGCCGTTTTATGAAGCACTGGAACATTTATGAAGAAATAGAAAATAAGGGTTTCAATCTCTGACATCTTCTAAATAAATGCACATATTGATAGTGACAGATTGCTAAACTTGGCGTTAGATACTTAGCTGTGTTTCTTGCCAAAAGTAATCCAGATGTGTATAATTTATCTGCCTGCCATATGTGCACTGACATGTCCTTCTATAATCAACTGTCTGTTTAGTATAGTTAAACAGTTAAATGTTCTTTATCAAATATCTTAAGGAGTTAAGGAGCAGTAAGACCCTAAGACCATCTTTCTTAAACTAAAGGAAGCAACTTAAGGATTTGTGGTTGTTCAAAAGGCATGCACAATCAGAAAAAAATTAATCATTAATAAAAGAAACTTCTGTAAACATAATTTTAGGTGTGTTATACAGCAAAGAAGAATGCATGTTTTACCTAATCTCATTATGATGGGACAAATCTTTGTTGTGACAGTGTAAAGGAAGTTGCTATAGAGTAATAACATTAATTAATAAGGACTTCTTAAGTAGAGGTCCTTGTTGAAAATTGAAAATGTGCTTAACTTGATGAGTAGCAACCAAACATACTAGCATTAGCTTCAGAAAGAGTTGTAGGAGAACGTTTGTATCCTTTGGAATATTGAATTCTATCTTTGGAAGAAACAACTCCCATTTTATGACATGTTTTGCACTGGATGTTTGTTTTTTAACTGTCTTCTGTCGTATTAGTAGTATTATATTACCTGAGTGGAAAAATTCCTTTGGAATAAGAGTTTCTGTCCAAGGAGTTCATTAACCCAAAATTTTGGTTTTGTAGGAAGCACATATCATAGAAATATTCCCCTTTTGTTTTTTTCCATCTTATCCTTTCACCTCATTGACATTATGTTACCATAATATTAACTTGGATAATCTGGTTTTCATCAATCTTTGAGTCAGATCCCAGTGCTCACCTCGGAGGTATATAGGAAGGTGTGTGGTGGTCATGTAGAGCAAAATGCATGTGGTGTCTCATGATTCTGTTTCCCCTGAGGAGAAGGGTGTCTGGCTTTGTCTGATGTTCCTGTGCATACAGGTAAGTATTTATCCCTACAGTTATATAGATATCTATCTGTTTGTACATAGGCCTGTCTTTGTAGCAATCTGATTTGGTTTTTGAACTCCCTTCTCATCCCCCCACCCTCCACTTCCCTCTCCCTCCCCAGCAGTTGCATAACTTGTGGCACGATTAGCAGCTTGTCTTCATCATCCTGGGAGGTCTCAGTCATGACCTTTCCGACTGCTGATCTTTGTCATTAAAATGAGAATACGTGTATATAGACTGTTAAGAGCACCCACTGTATGATGCTAATTTCCATAAATTCATCCATATTTGAGCAACTCATCTTGGCTTGTTCCAGGGAAGAAACGGAATTCCTATATAGTGTCCTGTTAGGATACTATAAACTAGTTTGCTATGCTAGACACAGTAATGCTATCTACCATCCCATTAGAAACCACCTTTGCTGAAATGGTTTGAAAGGTGCTCCTTAGTTTGTATGACTATGTCCATGGCTTGTAAATCTTACAATTTGTAGGTCTCAACTTGGCTCTCTGATCAATGCATGTGATGTAAATGGAGGTACTAGTTCAGTGGTTTTAGTTGTTACACTGCTGTAATTGCTAAAAATACAGGCCATGGGGATGTGGGCAAATGGTGGCAGTAAGCAGGAAAGTCAGGAGGCTTCTTCAGGAAAGTTTGTTCCATGTTAGTTAACGGTTCAAAATCTTCTGAAGTTGAGAGGGTCTTAGTAATAATTCTTATTGATTGTGAATTAACATTGTTCCATGCTGTTTGAACTTCTGTACTCACTAAACTGTCCTGCATCTAATCTGGGATTTCTGCCCCTGCAAAACAAACATATGTGAAAACCAAAGGTCTCTGATGTGTTCTTAGCTGTTTCTGGGAACCGTTCATGGTATCAAGTTGTTTCCTGAAGTATACCATTTTTGTCTATTTTTGAAAATTATTTGATGGTTAATTAGCATGCAATATATAAGGAAGCTCATTTTCTGAAGATACTATCTTTGTTCTTGATGAAGGTGCAGTTAGGCTCTGTGGAATCTCAGTATTCCATAACCAACCAGATATTTGCACCATCAATTACTCTATTCCTGAAACATATTTCAACAATTATTCCTTGCAGTGTGAGTTTTCTTTAGTATCTTAAATCAACATTTGTGGAAATTCATAACTTTGGGGTTAGGAAATCATCTTAGAATTTTCAGCAATTTTTCTTCTAATTCTCTTTAAAATTATGGAGATGAATCTCCTTGCTACCCTACCTCGCCGCATCACTCCCCTTCTTAAATCATCACCACAACACTAAAAGCCCTTGTGATCTGTGGTACACCTACAGGCATCATGTTTCAGGGATTGATTCATGCTATTATTAATCTGCATTCAGCTTAGTGTTATACCTAAAATTTATAATGATTTACTAAAATATACTCTTTGTTATTTGATCACTTCATTTTCTAAGAGAACAAAATTTTTGTAAAGAATTCCCGGTGAGAGAGTATGTGTTTTCTCTTTAGAAAATGCTGATGTAAATATTTACATGTGTATTGGTGCTTTCATGTTGTGGGGTGGAGTTGTGGAGTACAGTGATACTTTCCATTGCTCATATCTTAGGCAGATTTATAGACCTCTGATAAGCCTTTAGCCTTCACAAGCCACTGACATACATGACTTTTATGAAAACTTTTTTGCTCTGATTACTTAGGTCCTAGATTTGTTAGAGCTGTCATTCTTTGTTGCAAGATCATGCTCCAGATCCTATGTTTTTAATGTTCTTTCTTAAGCTCTTTCTGTCTTGATTCTGGGAGCAGAAACTCTTCTGTAAAAACAAACATACTTTTTAACAAATGTTAATACATTATTATATCTGTAAACTAATGATTGTGGCTTTTTGAAAAGCCCATCACTGTTCATTTACTCAGCGACAACCACTTCAACATGACAGTTTTGGAATTCCAGATGTTTTCTGTTAGGCAGAAGAAAGGGGGGTGTGTGTGTGGAGATGAGAGATCATACAAAATTAACCTGGATGTGTGCATGTATGTTTACATACATCCTCCAGACAATGCTCCAGTGAATGTCAGATGAAATATTGTATGTATGTGCATTGTACTTCTACAGCCCCATCAGTGTTTAGTCATTGTAGTTTGTCTTCAGTTACATTTACCAAGAGACTGATTAACATATGAGAGAAGTGGTTTTGGCCAACAAAGAGCTAGCCTGACAACTGAACTCTATCATTACTTTTCCATCTATCAGTCTTACTAAAGTAGACACAAGACCCTGGATTCACTATAGTTTGAAAGGTTAGTTGAAAAGATTAAAGGTGACTTGTAAATGGAAAATGGCAACTTTTTGCTTTTGGATTCTAAACGCATCTGGTCTAGTGTTCCTCGTGTTGAGTGGTAGGTCTGCCAAGACTTGTTGCAGACTTTGTACAACAGTAATAATAAACCTGTTCAGAGAGTTTAAAAGAACTTGGCATGCTATATGACAGGTTCTCAAGTAGTTCTGTCAGGAGCCAAGTGTACTCCAATAGACCCCTTTTAAATTGTTGGCTCACATGAAAACTGGCTCTCCCTCTCTCCCCCAGAGTACAAAAGGGAAATTAATTTATTAAAATTAATCTTTAGTGTATGTTATTGAGCTCTGAAAGAGCCCAATAGATAAACTGTATTGTAAGTTTGCAGATGCACTCTCATATATGCCTGTAGGCAAGATAAATTTATCTACTTATGTTAGAGGAGCCTTTAATCAGATAATCTGTTATTGCAAGTAGTTTAGATAATGAGGTGAGTAGGTTTTAAACAGGCCCTTACTATGTGTGTTGACTTTGCTGGTCCTGTTTTTCATCAGGAGGAACATCAAGCACCATCAGGTATAAAGAACATAAGCAGTATCCTTTTCTCTCCTACTTTCAATACAGCGTATGTAACTGCACACATTACAATATTTCTACATGAATATACACATCATAAAATATTTCTCATTAGATTATAAAGAAAATAGCAAATGCAGGTGTTTGGATAATAGTATCCTTCCTGAGAATTAAAAAAGTTGCAGGAGGATTGAAGTACATACAAATGACATCTCATGAAAAATCTGGATCATCTATCTAAAGGTAAAGGAGATTGAGATTATAATGTTGGAAAGTTCTGTGATTTTATAAGGAATAAAATTACTTGCTGGGATGTATGCATTCGCACTACTTTCCAGGTCTGGTCTTCACACCAGTGTTAGGGAATTCTCATGTAACACAAAAAGATCATTTATACAAGGTTTAATAAGTGGAGATCTTGATCACCTTTGGCATGTGACACCTTCTATGGCTACACAGGAAAGAATATGCTTCCCTGAAAGCATCTTTGTCTTATTCATAATTTGGCATCAGTGCATAGATGGTTTAGGTGTTTGGGCACAAACTTACTTGAAAACAAATCCTACGTTCATGCTTCGTTCTTGCTTATAGGCCAAGCACTTATTAGATTGCAACACGGGGTTGTATAGTTGAGCCAGGAACTTTTGGGGCAGTATAATTTCAATCTATCCATGTCATTCATCTTGGTTTTAATCTCTCATTTTCTTCTATGAGTGAGGGAGAGGTCACTAAAGACGAGATAACTCCAAAGTAATCAGAGAATTTCCTGGGCCTTATTTATCTCAGAGAATCAGTCTTACTATGTTTGGTTTTTTGTTGTTTTTTTCTCTTTGTTTGTTCATTTGCAGTGATTATTGCTTACAGTGGATTTAATAATCTTAATTTTCCCAATGTTTTCAAATGCTATTCTGTCCAGCCAACTTGTATCTCTTTAATGCTGTCAAGGAAGTTTTTTTGTATAGCTGCTGTTTTGTGTGTTCTTGGGAGTTTGGGTGCTGGGAGATTAGCTGTGGGGTTTCTGGTTATTTTATTTTGTATAGCTGTTGGAAATTCAGTGTCAGCTAGTGACAGGAAGAATCATACTGTCATGCCACTAATGACTTTTTAATGTAGCGGTATCCTGAAGGGAACTACTTTAACATAGAGGGGAAACATGACAGGTAGGAAAGGAGATAGGAACTTGAAAAGCACAGGAGATTTTAGAGGATTAAGCGAATACTTGAGGAATGGTCACTTAAAGTTCCTTTCCCAAATAAATAAACAAGAAAGCAGTATGAGGAAGAGACTGAGCAGAGGTACTAATTTATAGCAATTACAACTAAGAGAATAACTATTTGGATTCCTCCTCTCTGAGATCTCTAATAGTTTGGCAATCTGTGGTAGGGTTCTTTTGTAATGCAATAAAAAAATACTCCACTATCCAGATGCCTTTTATTACCTAGAAGAAATCAGTGTTCTCAAAATACCCTGTAAAGGAAACATCAGTTAGTAGGCCTCCTATTCTTACAACTCTCTAAACTCCCCTATTCTTAGTAGAATGTAGAGTACTGCACACTTTGTTTGGGCAAATTGAGCAAGATTTTGCTCTAAGGCAGACATGACAGACAGGGACGGTGAAAGATGAATCATGAGTTGCAGACTTATGAATGTAATCCAGTGCATTCGTGAAGTTTTCACAGTAAGATTAATTATATCTTTCAGAATGAACTTTCTCAGAATGAATTTCCCCTGAATTTCAACAGAATTATCCTTTGTTAGCTTTAGTTATAATGGAAAGTTACCCTTCTAAGAAAGGTTCTCAGAAGCATTTTTGAGAATTCTGAAAACAAAATGAAATGTGTAAGTCCTTAGCTAAGATTTTGGAAAATTGTGAGGGAAAAAAAGTTTTCCTGAGGAATCAGTCAAACCCATTTGTTGCAGTTGTGTGGCTGCTTGGCTCTGTCCTGCTCTGACAAGGGAAAAAAACACTACCTGACTCGGTGTGAGAAAGCATCTCTGCTTAGCTTCGTTTGTAAGAAGAAGGAAAGATGGGGCATAGAACCAACCTGAGGGATTTGAGTCTAGTGATCACAGCCCAGAGGAGGTTTCAAGAAACTAGTTAACTGCTATACTGTCTTGGGCATCTTGCGTAGTGCAGCTGAATTGCTGGTGTTGTGTGTGTGTGTGTGTATGTGTAAATACCAACCCACAACTTCTAAAATTGTTTCTCTAAATTCTAATTTTCATTTCATTTTATATGTGTGATGATAAATAGACAGTAGACAGGACTCTGGTGGTATTTCTACCCCTGTGATGCTGTCCTCAGGATCTTCCCTTCCCCATCCTTTTTATCATGCTTAAATCTCATTAATTTCTACTGAATATTCTTTATTTGCAAAAGGAGTGTTCTGTGTTTAGTGCGGAGTGATCAGATGTTCCTGAGGTACAAAAAGCAGGCTTGTTGGTCTCAAAACAACATGTTAGGGATGTTTTCTATATACTTCATGTTTCTAATGAACTTTGCAAATCTAATCCTTATCTTTAGTGCTTATCTTTGTAAAAAGCAAGTGTTTGTAATTGACTTTTTCTTGGTTCAGCTGTATCATTGGGAAAAGTAACATGTAAAAGTGGCGTGTGAAGAAAACATCATTGAAAGCCACTAGCTTTTACTAGTAGACTAATTTTTTAGCCAGTATCTGGTATCATAGTTGCTTTGATCAAATATGATAAAATGTAATTAAAACTAAATGGGAGGATGTTTTTTAAAGTGGAAGGTGAATACAAATCAGTACAGCTGTTTGTTGTCCATAGAAGAATAGCAAAGTCATGGAAACAGAAGTATTTTGGCTGTATTCTCTGCCTTGCTGTGGCTTTTCTATAAACATGAAAGGGGACACAGTGGGCAAGTGTCTGCATGAGTAAGCTGAACAGGTTACCCAAATCTGGATATTTAAGAAATAGCTACTAGCCTAGAATTTTCCATACAAGGTGGATTTTGATATTTCAGTTTTCTGAAGAAAAGGACTTTACAAGGGTAAGAGGCAATCAATAAGATATTTAAAGATTTTTAAATCCCTAATAAGCTGAGGAGTAGAAAAACTTTATTTTTAGGGACTTAGGTTTTTGGGGTTTTTTTAAATAAAGCATTTCCCTTCTTAACACTGTCTTGATCTTCTCAGCTTCGATCTTTTTGCTTTTGAAAATATAACCCTACTTTATTCATCTCTCTAGGTTAGGATGTCTTTAAGTCTTGCATCTTAGGGCAGAAATCTTCTTTGAACTGTACATTTGTTTAGAGCTTAATTCGAAGAAATGGAAGGGCAAAGGTTTATAGGCGTGATCTGCCTTACTGTCAATTCTGGATTAGTGAGAGAAACATGCGATCCCCACTTGGAATGAGACTTGGTGAGTAAGTAAAAATGGAAATGTTTGTGTATGAGTGTTGCATTTTCCAAGCGCCTTGAACTTATAAAACTATGATCATAATCAGGTCAAGAGAGCAAACTACTTTTAAAGGTGTAGTTTCATCAGTCATCTGAGCTGGAACAGGGATTGCCCTTACCTGTGGGAGAAGAGGAACGTGCTTAGGCTGGCAGGCTCCGGAGAGTCATCTGCTCCTGTCCTAGTTGTGAAGCGGGCGAGCAGTTTAGAGCATGTGAAGGTGTATGTGTAATTCATCTTACTCCTTTCACAAACTATTCATGTCCAATTATAGTGACTGGAGACATCATCTCTTGTAGTCCATCAGTTAATTTTGGCAGGTCGCATTTGTCCCTTACTGAATCTGTATCATAGCCAATATGGCTTAATTTATATTTTTAATGTATATATGTACAAATACGAATTGCAGTATTCATATTTACCATAATTACTCATATATGCATGTGCATATATCTCTAGTTAGAAAAAATATTTTTAAATTACTTTATTAATTAAAAAATATATGTGATTTTCAGATGTTTGGCATGTTCTGTAAACTCAGTCTCATTTATTAAAGCAGTGATTTTTTGACATCTTTTCTGGCGTTCCAGAATTCTAGTGTGCCCCACTTATTGAAACAGTATTCAAATGGTATTTAAAGTGAGTAATGTGACTTATCTTCATTCCTTGTGATGTAAAACTAAGAAAAGAAAAAGCACTGAGTTGTGTCATGCAGAATTACTTTTCAGAGTCTCACTTAAGGAAAGTTAGAATATCAAGATGGGTATTTATTTTATAAGCTCAAATAATAAATAATGTGTGAAATCAGCCAAAGTTTTAAAGTATGTCCACATAGTTTTTTCCAGGCAGCTGCAGCAAGACTGTGACTATTCTTTGAGCAGACTAGGAGGCATGCAGTTGCACTAGTGTGGCACTGAACTCAGGATGTCCTGGTACCCAAAACTTTACTGTAGGTACTCTCTTCTTGGTCTGGAGTCATGACCTAGCTGTAATTTGTTGAATCCCAGGCAAAGGAAGCTGAGGTATGACTTCAAGATAGATTTTGGAGATTCCTATGCAATGGTCTTTGTGGTGTACTAGCACAAAATACATATTATAATTTGGGATTATATTTCTGCACATAATCTCATGGAGTAGAATTAAGATCAGAATAATCTAGGCATATTGTGGCTTAACTGAAAGGTGAAGTCACTAAATTTTAATACTGTAAGTATTTTACAGTGTAAAGGCTTTTTCCAGTATTGGTTGCTGTGCCTGTAATTAATAGAGAACAGAAGATCACAATGTATTCAAAGGAACAAGCTCATCAAAGTACAGAATGGGAGAATAATGTCAGTGCTGCCTCAGCATTTGCCATGACACTTATGACATGAGACTGAATGCAGGGTTTGGTGTTGTGCTGGCTCTGCTGTCCAGCCTAGCTTCAGGAGGAAGACAGATTTTACGGAGAGACTGCGGAGTGACTGCAGTGTGAAAATGTTAATTACTTTATTATTTACTATTCACAGATGCCTTCAGTAGTTAAATAGAGTTATAAAAGAAGCTGTGCAGGAAGCTTGATGCTTCCTTTTGTAATTTTTAAAGAATGCATAAGTTGGGGAGGGTTGTTACTAATTTTCTTGGTGTTCTCTGTCATTACGGTTCAGAGTTTTAACATTACTAGGCTTTTGCAGAATCTAGCACTCTTGGCAGTATTTGCACAGAGATGACTGAATCTGCAGATGCACAGTTAGGGAAGAAAATGAGTGTTGTGTAATGCTAATTGATCTAGTTTGCTGTCATGCAGCATCACTGCAAACATAGGTGCCTTGTGATGTGATAGGCAGCCTGCAAATAGCTAATTGACTCTGATCTCTCTTAATTAGTGCAAGTTAATGTTACAATGAAGCTTTGAAGAGATCATCTGAAGTAGATGAAAGCTGAGGCTTTACTCAGTAATGGGGCCTTGATGTTAATTATTGAGTCCTGTGACCCAGCAAAAAGAAGACTCACTGATAAGGTGGTGCTAATATAGGAACTTCTCTTGTGGTATTTTCCAATTTACATGAATTGTATCACCACCTCTATTTCACTATTCCTGTACTGACCACACAAAATAATTAGACCAAAGCCTAAGGAATGGCAACCCTGTCTTAAGTTTAAGACATGGTTTACAGACAAAAATTAGCTTTTCTAATATAAAGACAAATTAAAGTCTTACGAGTGTACTTGTATTAAAATATAGAAAAAGAATGGAACTTAGAAATTAGTCTTCTCTTACTGAAAAAGCCCTTGACATCTTGACTTCCTCCCTCCCCTCCAATAATATTTGAGATTGACAGTTGCAGACAGTAGACTAGTCATATTTCCATTTAATCATAGAATCATAGAATAGTTTGGGTTGGAAGGGACCTTAAAGATCATCGAGTTCCAACCCCCCTGCCATAGGCAGGGACACCTCCCACTAGACCAGGCTGCCCAGTGCCCTGTCCAGCCTAGTCTTGAACACCTCCAGAGATGGGGCATCCACAACCTCCCTGGGCAACCTGTTCCAGTATTTCACTACCCTCACTGTAAAGAATTTCTTTCTTATGTCTAGTCTAAATCTATCCCCCTCTAATTTATATCCATTGTTTCTAGTCCTCCCATCCGATGTTATGTTAAAAATTCCTTCCCCTGCCTTTCTGTAGGACCCCCTCAGGTACTGATAAGTTACTATGAGGTCCTCTCTGAGCCTTCTCTTCTCCAGGCTGAACAACCCAAACTCCTTCAGCCTGTCCTCATAGGGCAGTTGCTCCAACCCTTTGATCATCTTTGTGGCCCTTCTCTGGACCCTCTCCAATAGCTCAATATCCTTCCTGTGTTGAGGGCTCCAGAACTGGACGCAATATTCCAGGTGGGGTCTCACCAGTGCCGAGTAGAGGGGTAAAATCACCTCTCTTGACCTGCTGGTCATACAAACTTTTTAGATGTAGGGAATAATAGTTTTTAAAATAGTATATCAGTTATTGTTTTTAGTGTTTATTGTATGAAAATATACTTTCCAGGTTTAATAAATAATTCACATGATCTTTAAAAAAATGCTGTGAGCTGTTTATCATTTTTCAGATTTCTAGATCAGAAAGACTGAAATGTAAAATGGAATACTTGCAATCCTTAATGGGCATTGTGATGGAAAACTTCCATAGTCTTTGATGAATTTAAAGTTTTTAGGTATTTCCCAGAAATACAAACTATGAAGAATAGGAAAGACTGAGTGTTTTGATATGGACAGGAAAGATTGTAGGTCATCTTTACTGGAAACTCCTGATGATAGGTAGTGCTTACTCTCTGTGACCCAGTTATTTGAAACGGAAAATTTTTGTGAATCTAGTCGTCTTCTTTATAGAGCCTTAATTGGTGCATGCTAGACAGCAAAAGATTAGGTTTGCAACTCTGAAGTTAAACACTTTTTGGTAGTAGCTGTCTCCTCAGGCTTGTTGCATTCTTTCACTAAAATAGACCAACTGTGTTAAATTAGAGATGGTCACATGAGATCGTTGTGGAGTTTCAGGATTTTTTTCAGGCTTTTATATTGACTGCAGATGTCAAAGGAGCATGTTGTTACTGAAGAGTCAGAAAGTAAGAAAAATTTCAACTGACTTTTGGAAGCAATTATTCAAAAATCTATTTCGACTAATATCATGATGTAATTTATGAAATTGCATTGCATAGATATGACCATTGAACCTAAGTTCTCAACACTCATTGATAGAAAGTGAGTTGAAGAACCCAACTGCTAGTTGTGGAATTAATCCTAAATTTCAGCTATAGCAGAATGCACATATTCATTATAATGAATTGCATATTTTGTATATTAGAAATGTGTGGTGAAATGAGTTCTTACTTCAAGGTAACTTTAATATTCAGAAAGGTGAGGTTTTTATTGCCAGAAAAACTGTATTAAAAATCTTCATTGTAATAAAAATTTATTAAAAAATTAATGTTAATTAGTACTAGGTGTTAGTGCTCATTCAGTTGGCTAGCAATAGAGAAACAATTGTATAGACTAATCAATTACTACAGATAAAGGCATCACTGTAGTTTTAGATGTTAAAAACCCTTAGAGAAATTTGCCTTCCAGACATGCAAAACTGACTTTATGTAATTTAATTAAGCTAGTTTGTGTGGGATAGATTACAACAAATAGTAATACAGAGAGCTGCCAAAACACAGCAGTGGAATTTACTAGTATACTAGGCAATCTTGTACTATGCAGAAATGTGAAAACTCCTTCTTTCTTCTGCTTTGTCATTAATTGTATAGTACATGAAAACAGTGTAGCATTAAGGAATGCCATCGAATATGGCCCAAATTACATGCCTGAACTCTATGTAGAATGGCAGGCAAATGCTGCCAGCAGAAATGCGGTTTTGTGGAATGTATCCTTTATATACATGAGTCCTTTATATACATACATGTATCCTTTATATATATGAGTCAGCCATGGCTGGAGGTGTTTCCTTTTATTTCATGATGCACCTCCACTGGTGCTATGGCTTAATGAAATCTAGGAACACACAGCATGGTGTCTGAGATTATTTCCCAGCTGTTCCTGGCTGGTGACTAGAGCCCACAGCTTGTTTGTGATACCTGTTTGCCAGACTGAGGAAGGGCTGTAGCATAAAACAAGTGCCCCTGAGGAGAAGATACGTGTCATCTGCTGTGAGAAGAGAACAATGACCATGTTAAGTAGAATAACCATGTAGGTTAGAAACACAGGGATACGGTCATTTCTCTGTCTTCCTGCAATGTGTGGATCAGAAACTTGGCATTTTAATGAGACCCTCTCCTCAGATATATGGTGTTTTATATGCTGTTCCTTACCTGTCTTCCCTCTGCAAAAACAAAGCAGTATTTGCTTTGCCAAGCTTTATTTAACTCAACATTAAACTGTTTCCTCTGTACGAGCTGGATGATTTGATGGGTTGCATTTTCTGTGTAGATGCAGACTGGGCCTGGGAATATTTTGAAATTCTTTAGCTATGTCCAAGCTAAAAGTTTTACAGAAAAATATCCCAATAAACTTGTTGCCAAAACTAGTGAGCTAATTCCTGGACACTGTTTGGTAGTCAGTGTTCCAGGGATCATTCCCAGAAGACAGTTTCTCTAAGACCACTCTGCAGGCTAGGGGAGTTTACCACCTTAGGCACATTTCCCTTTGTACCAGTTGGCCACAGTTCACTGGAATATCCTCATGGAGATGTTTAATTTGCTGCTACACATGTATCTCAAAAGTTAATTGTGGAGGAACCAATTTTTCTAAAGAATTACTATGTGGTACTCTTTGATGCTTGGTAACAATGAACAGGTAGGTAGTCACTAGCAACTTTACAGAACCATGGAATAGTTTGGCTTGGAGGGTAACTTTGTAAAGGTCAACTAGTCTGAGCTCCTTGCAATAAGGAAAAGGTATCTTCAATTGGTCAAGTTGCTCAGAACTCCGTCTTCTGGTTTTGTGACAGATAGCTCCATCGGTATGGGTAAACTACTTGTGTGCGGAATGATGTAGGCAGCAGTGTATATAGACTGCTGCTCATCTAAACTATGAGACTCTTATGTGAATGTTGCTGTCTTCTCTACTTTCCATTTCCATGTGCTAATGCCTTGCAGTTGTGCAGATGCTCAGAAAATATGTTTGGAAGTCACAGTATGTATTGCTGCATTTTCAGTTGCTCATTTTAGTTCAAGTTTCCCCCCTTTTGGTTCTCCTGTGAGTGCAAGAGATGCTCAGATGAGCATAGAAATACTAATTTCTGAAACTTCTTCATACAAATACTTACTTTTTAAACAGATCTTTCATAGGTTAGTTAAAATATGTTAAAGTCTAATTTAAAAACCTAGTGAAGATAATGTATTTTAAAATATTAACCAAAAATCTGCATATGCATTCTTTCTTCTTATTGCTACTCATACTCCTATAAATAGGGCTTAAGATTTTGTCCCATGAGTTGGGATGATGATTGGACTTGATGATCTGAAAGGTCCCTTCCAACCTAGATGACTATGACTACCTTCACTGTAAAAGGTACAGCTTGCTTTGGCTTTGAACTCGGAGTAGGACCATTGTGAGTAGTGTCCTTTATGCAAGTTTTGTATAAGTAGGAGTTAAGTCTTCAGTGTAATACAGTACCAGCCAAAAGTAAACAGTCTATGATTTCAGTGCTAGACACTGCCTTGAGGCAGAAGAAATTACACTGTCATGCAGAGGATATGTAGCTGCTTCTATTTTGGTGTCTGATTTCTTCATTGTCACATACTTGAAAACTGTCCAAGAGACAAGAAGTGTAAACTGACAATGGAATTACCAGCTTATGGAGGGTATAGTAGTGAGGAATAGCATATATACTTAAGAGTAACTTATACTACTTGCAGCTTTGTTGTATCTGTTTTTTCTTGATCAAAAAGGACTGGCTCCAAGGATAAAATGATTCCAAAATTCGTAACTATCAAAGACTTTAAGAGTTAGGTGATGGTGAAGTGTTTTAATAATCAGTTATGAAGTTTGTTATCATCCTACTGATGGAAGTGCTCTCCACCCTGTTAAAAACATGCATTTCAGTAGGTATGGGTTATGTAATGTACGACAGCAATTGTACTGAGTTTGGAAGAAAATTACTGGAAGTACCCAGTGTTTGTAGTCTTGCTTGTGTGATGTTTATATATTTTATTATGCCCTTACATGTTACTACTTCTCCAAAGAAGTCAGAGTTTTTTAGTCCAAAATTTGTAAGTTGGAGATATGCAATTTATTAACTGATTCTTTTAAGTATAATGCTGCTACTGCTAATGAATGATTTAACAGATTTCTGGGAATACATCCATAACAAATTCTAAAAGAACTTGGGATATCTTAGCACATAATCTAATTGAAGCATATCTAGCATATCTAATTGATGCCTTCAGAAAATATTAAAAATTCTTCATAATAGTTGCCAATAGATCTGACTTGGGGAGTTAAACATCTCTGATCTACCCATGAGGGAACTATAATCGTACACAACACTATTCAAGATCACTTTGCCCAGATGCTTTCAAACATTTCAGTGCCAGGACAGTAACTGCCTGCATTCTTGCACACAAGTTTTCCCTATGATAAAGAGGATGCTGGGACTGATTTATGATTAATAACTAACAGGGCTTAATATATGCATCTTAGGTACTTGTATGCTGAGAAGGAAACCACTGTCTATAAATTAATTGAAGAATGTCAAGGAAGAGGTGTAATTCTTCTGAAGGGTGTAGTGAAATTACGTTGATGACAGTAAACTATGGAAATAAATCTGTCTGTGGAATGCTAATTATTTTGTAGGATTGTTCTTTGAAATGGTACAAAAGGCATTGGAAAAGAAATGGCATATATCTCAAGAATTAAAACCTTTAAAATTAGACCAGGACAAGCACTAGAATCTTATTGTAAGTAGTTATATTGGGAAGGTGACACAAAATAACATATTCTCATATTCTTGAAAATGCTTTGCTGTAGTGATTTGGACACATTTTTATTGTCTTTTCATTAGTGCTTAGAAAACACATGTAGAAATGAATCCCAGTAGTTCTGCAAAGTGACTGAAACCTCTTCCCTTCAAATTAGAATGGAAAGCAAGAAACTGGCTGTGGTTAGGGGAAGAAGAGATGTAATTACTAACTTAGACACTTCCCTGAAAAGAAGTTGTCCAAGATCTGTGGAAAAATGAGCATTCTCCTCAGAACTGCGGCTTCCTGGGCCTGGGAAGCTGTGGTGAAATCACAGTGGAAAAACTAATGCTGCTTTCATTACAGGGAGGAAAATGTGTATATCACCATGTGTTATTCCACCACCCTAAATTGCTTGCATAGTATCTTACAAAAAAACCTTATCATCAATCATCACCAATAAGAATATTTTGTTAAAAAGTAGATTTCTGGTTCTGAATTCTTCAGAATATGTTTATGTTTTTTAGGAGAATATTTTGTTGAATATAAGGGAACTGGGCTGATCCAGTTCATTCTGTTTGGGGAACTGCTGTTGAAACCAGAGGAAAATTAAAGCTTCAGAAAATGTAGCTTGAAAAAATTAGATAATAGATAAATATACCTGTCAGCATCCCCACCAAATGCTTCTCAGCTGTAATATCATGCAAAACTACATCTTTTATAATGAGAGAAACCATGAAATATGAATTATGGCATGGATAGGAGTATTACTTTATGACGTGGGATGTGCTAAGCATTATAGAATATGTATCTAAATGTTTTTCCTCTAAATTAACAAGTTAATCCCTGTCCTTTAGATTTGGGTGTATTTGCTAAGTTGTCTTAGTATATACTCAGATTTTCGTCACTCAACATGGTTAGTAAAAAAAAAGGCAGTTGGAACTACCTTTTGTGTGGTGGCTTAAATTTTCTCCTTAGTTGTTCGGAACAATTAGTTGTAGGCAATATTGAGAGATATCCCTGTACTCCAGTTCTTTGTCAGCTGTAATTACTATTTAATGATAACTCGATCATCACCATTTTGTCATAATTGCTCTCTTAAGAATGAGAGCCAGATATCCTATGTAATCAAAAAAGTTTAGTCAGTGTGAATGAATCCCATTCGGATACTTTCCCAAGGAGCATACTTTTCAAATCTAAACAAATTGGAGTTATACATTTTTACTTTAAATCTCATGCTAATCTGAAATGTGGTAAAGATTTCACTGACCACTATTCTCTGTTTTGTTAATGGCAGATACATGCTTTCTCATTCTCTTAGTTTTACAGAGGTAGCTAAATTGCTACACTGTGGCTCAGAAGATACTTTTCATCAAACTGATGTGACTCTGATCTACTATCATATGATTAGTTGTTTTAAGTCATCAAAAGAGTGGGTTATGTCTTCCAATTCTGCTAATTTTTTCTCACAATCATCTCTTACTGTCTGATGAACTGGGAGAATATATGCATCTACAGTTTGACCACAACTTAGCAAAGAAGTAAATATTGTGCTGGGTAACAGTTTCTTCTCTAGAGTCTGAGAATGCTGGTATCCTAATAGCATTTACAGATTACTCATGTCACTGTTTTTATTGTTTTGACTTAAATTTTATAGGGAAGTTTTATATTTTCGTCATAGAAATTGACTCATAAGTATTTATTGAATCAGCTGGAAAAATATTTGCATATTTATTTTACATATACCCACAATCACATGTGTATAAATGGTATTTTTTAAAACCATAGCTCTGAGGCCATCATCGTGAACTTGTGTGAAATGAGTTACATCAGTCTAGCTATTAGCCTTGTCAAAAACTGTTCTTCATATCATTTAACATGTTATAATTTTCAAGATGCAGGTGATGTATCCAGGCTAATGCTTTTTCTCTACTTCCCATCATTATTCTGTCATTTAAGTAAAGTCAGTATTTCATATGTAACTTGGTGATAAAAAATCCAGACTTTGAGCTGGATCTCACTGAGATAAATTCAGTTCTACTTGAAAAAGGAAAGCAAAGAGGATGGGTTTCATAATGGCTAAATAAATAGACATTTTGTGTCATGGTTATACCAAGCTTTATGAAATTGACTGGATAGTCAGTATATCTCCAAACTTTTCCAAAAGAAGAGTGCATGAACAAGTTACATGGATACCTGTATTAAATACCCTTGTTTCCTCACAAATGGCGATAGCCCCTTTTTGATGTACACAGGCTGCAACAGCTTTCCTGTTTTAGGCTGATAAACCAAGGCATTGACAGGCTTGCTAAAATAACATCTCAGTTACTGACCTTTTTTCTAACATACTTACTGTTTCAGTCATTTAAATAAGAAAAGCAGTCTTAGTAATATTACAAAAAAGAGGATCATACTATGTAATAGCATGAACTAAAATTTGGAAATTCCTCAGCTTATACGGAATCTGCTACAAAAAATCTCAAGCCTCCCCATAGCCCCCTTCCATTTTACACGCAACTTGAAAGTATTTTTCACTTGGCATAATTATGTGGGTGGAGTCCTTTTAAAATCATGATTAATGCATTCAGCTGTTGTTTTGTAAATTCAGTGATCCGTCTGTTTCAGCATCCAGAAATGGAACAACCTATATAATGATTGAAATTTAATTCTTTTGAGGTGTTGAGGTTAGGGCTCATTTCTCAATTTCAATTATTGAGAAGTGTTTGAATGCATTATAAAAGATGTCAAGTGCATCTTAAAAATATTTCAACAAAATTGTCATTAGAAAAAAAGAAAAAATAAATGAAAAAGCTTTGAGCAAGAACGTGCTGATTTAAATAAATTCCAGGACAACTTGAACTACTGCAATCCATGTTCAAAACTCAGTCCTTCTGAGAATGGAGCATTTCAGTTTAAAAGTCCATGGAGGTCTTCTCCCAGAGTAGTTCTTACATGAAATGATGGAATTTATAGATATTAAGGTCCCAAGCTGAGTAGCATATGCAGTCTTGAATTTATGATTTGTATGTTACTGACCATATGACACATTCACAGTTTCTTGAGAAAATAGAATGTGTACCCTAAACTCAGTCAAATAACTGTATTTCTGTCCTATTCTGCCTGAATGAGAACTTTCTACTATGTCTAAAGATATATCTTTGTACTGTATGTGTTGTTTCTGTATTATTTTAAAACCCAAGTTCCTGGATGGTACTGAAGGATCTTTCACAGTTGCACTATTTTTCAAGACTAGTTTAGTGGTTTTCCTTGTTATGTTGTCCTATTGTAGTTTGTTTCTTTAATGTAAACAGAACTAAATGTGTGATAGCCTGGCTGGGGCACTACATGTTCCAGCTTCTTCCTACGTATGTGTGCTTTTATAGAAACATAACCGTGATGACATTTAGGTTATCAGCCCTTCCATGGAAATAATCAGCAGTTGTATTCTGGGATCATGTCTGCAGTTTCTAGAGGGAACACCAGTTTTCTCTATCATTTTCCATCATCCTTACAGGAGAAAATACTGGAAGAATGTACAGGCCCCTATACCTCTCCCTTCTTTTTGTTTTCTTACTGTGAAGGTTGTGCTAGATGACAGCCAGTACCTTTACTGACAAGAGCTATCTCTGTTGTAAGATAACTGCAAATTGATAAGGATCAAAATTGTAGAAAACTGGGGATACCAAATCTTAGACTGTATGCCTTTGGTCTATGAGTAGGATTTTGAGTGCTGGATGCTTGCATAAGAAGGTTATGTAGTGTCAAAATGGGCAGATAAAGATAGTAGAATGCAGTAAGTAACCAGATAAGAGAAAATGGATTGATGGAAGATTTTTGTGCTTTGTCCAGGCCATGAGTGCAGACACTTGAGAATGTACAACCCTCCTACCTTTGGTTAATTTCAGCTTTCAGTCTGGACTTCTCAGATTGTTTGGCTGTTTTATGCTGAAGATTCTGATGTTGATACTTCAGAGAGAGCTAATCTGCTGCATATTTTGTGGAAACAGTGAGCTAAGCAGAAAAGAGTGAATCCCACAGGTGCCCTTGACTGGGAGAGGCCTGCAATATGGGATGCCAATGGCCATAGCTATACAGAAAGCCTTACTCCATGCATGTAAGAAAGTCACCCTGTAAGTGTAACTATAGCAGCTTTTGTTGGTTTATTTTTGTTTGTTTGATTGATTTGGATTTTTTTTTCTTAAATAACTTGCATGAAAATATCCTAGTGACATGTTTGTTTAAGACAGGCTTGAAACTTCTTCTTTCAAGTTATCCTCTAAAATGTAGCATGTTGTAGCTTCTTTTCCTACCTTTTATTCTTACATCGAACACATTTGGCCTGAGCTTCTAGTTAAAAATGTGAAAAACAGGGTAGTGTCTTATAAAGCTTGGAGTGTTGCTCTTATTGACCTTGGCAAAAAGAAGGTGCTTTGAAACTTAGTTAAGTGGAGGACTTCTTTCATTAATTTTTTGTTCCTCAGTGCTTATGCTTCCATAGACTATGAGGTTCTCATTCCTAGGAATGTAAGGAAGAAGATAAGGTGACAATCTCTGTTAAAGGAGGAGGACACTGCATTCTCCAGATGCCCCATTTGGGCAAGAGGGGGGCAGGTCAACTGCTTGGTTTCATATCTCCTTCTCATTATAGGGTTTGCCTCCCTTTAAAATTCTCTTCTGCCTGTTGATTTCTTCACAGTTTTAGTAAATTCTGACATGCTACAGGAATTAATCTCAAATGGTCCATGTTTATTTCTCTGCAAGCCTGCATCAAAAATGCCTTTTGATAATTCAAGCTTGCTCTTGGCAAATGTGGTAAGGTTTCTTCGGGAAAAACAAAAATGAAAACTGAAATATTCTAATTGGAATTAACTGGATAAATAAATAATGTATAACAGCTTTCTAATTTTGCAGTATAAATAGTATCAGAGTAGGGACATTGCTCCTTTAAGTAAATAAGCAGTAATAATAGTGAAGGAGTAACGTATTTGCTGTTTTAGTCCTTATATAAGACTATGTACTATCTTTCTTCCTTTGCAGGTTTCTTTCAGAAGTTTGAAGGTGATCCAGTGAAAACCAGTTGATTTTGGATGTAGCATGTTATATTATTGTGTAATTACATTCCCTGGCTGTACTGCTTGCACTGGGTTGGTTAGTTGGTGGCTGTTGTTCAATTTGGAATAGCATCCATCCCTTTTTGCTACAATGTTTGTGATGTTTCTTACATCAAACTGGGACATACTATAGCTGTCTGAGTGAGAATAAATGTAAATTTACAGCATACATGATACAAGACTTGGGTGACAGGAGCTTTCTTCATGCTTACTTAAAAATGAAAAGTTCTAGTAGTGATTTGACAATTTGATTTATTGACAGTTTAGAACTTCTGAAAGCATTTGCCAAGAAGAATAGCATACATATATTTTTCATATGTATATTTTTTATGTTACTCTAGCCTGAAGAGTTTGACATTCAAACATGTGCACAAATCAGGTTAACTGTTTCTGGACCTTTTGTTGGAGGAGAGTGGGCACTGGATTATTTTCTTCCACTTGGTCACTTCATCAGTTGCTACAGGTGCCTGTGTCTGCAGTTTTGGTGCTGAAGCAGAACAGTCATACCCTTTCTCTCACCCTTGCAGTTCCTTTTCCAGTTAGGGTAAACGTTGAGTAGAGTCTTGCATTTTGATCTATATTAGGCTTCTCTTGCTAGAATTTAACAGTTAGACCATAAAATTAACACCAGAGCTAGGAAAAATGCTGCTACTAACAGAGTGCAGCTCGTTTATTCATGTACATAAGTCACAGACAAGAGATAGGTAATATACACTACTGAATTTATCTTGGTTTTTCTGGTCATTGTGTTCACAAAAGTCTCTAGCAAAGAAAAGTTTGTGATGAAAGGTGAGCTTATATTTTATATTATATTTTAGAAATATTATAAATCTTTAAATATATCACTTACTACTTCAGTCAATCTTCCCTATATTAATAGCCTGTGTACTAGAAAATACTCAACCTAGGACTCATAGTAGTCAAAATGTAGCTGCAACATATAAGTTACAGCTTATGTATGTCCAAAGCTTGCTTAAATTACATTTCAATGCTGAATGAGATTTTCTGTGTCTAGAGAAGTATTTGGTCTTCCTCTCTGCGTTTCAGCCTTTTTCTGCTCTATGGGTTTGAGAACCCGCTTGCCTATCACCCCTTTCATGGGGGTACACCATAAAATCAGGTCAGAGACTCAAATCTGAACTGTTTACAAAATAAACATAGTAATGTGACAAAGGAAGTAAAGACATCTTCTTAGTTTTTCAGTAAATGAAGAATTTAAGAATGTATGGTTTGTCCTAAGATAATAAAGGGCTATCAGCACTGATTCTTCTGTGGGATTTTCCCCTCCTCTCATATTAAACCTGTGCAAATCTGTATATATACTAGGATATAACATGGGACTACAGCCAATTGTAGGATTTCAGGCAGCATATCGGTATCCATAGGTTATTGGTCTTGGTTGCTTGTGTTAGATTTTACAGTGGATGTGTAAGAAAACATTGAGTTGATTTAGCAACCTTGGAAAAGCTCTAGATTGCTGATATTTTGTGATGATGACCCTTTTTTCCTGGCACTATGTTTACATACAATAACAAATGAAGTAACTCGTTCTATGGGTATCTCATTTGCACTTTTTGTCAGTTGCTTGATACCTTTGTGTGGGTCAGGGGTAAATGGGCCATGGCTAGGGCCTGGGGCCTGAATGCTAACCTTCTGATTGAGCGAGCAGGAGTTAGAAAACTCGGCGTGCCAAGAACAAGATACGAGAAAAGCCAGCGCCCTGAAAACAGCAACATCTACACTCCGGCACCGAGAGAGACAGCAACATCGACATCTCGGCTCCCTGATAATGTCAACAAGTATATCCTGTACCAAAACATTTTGCAACCGGCTGGTCAGGCATGCGCATGCGTGGACATCGGCTGACTAAGGACTTTGCTGTGTGATTAGCCAATCAGTTTAAAACACGTTAGCTTAATAACCAATCAGTATAGGATACACTCATTTTGAAACCATATAAATATTTGCTCCGAACATAATAAAGTTGACACTTGACTTGCATCAAGTTGAGTCCCGTCTCTCAATCACGACACCTTTGTCTCTGAAGAGTGACAGTTATACTCCTGAAGTGTAGAATCTCAGTATTTTCAGGGTTTTGGATATCTGAATGTGAAATATCAGCTGGTTTTAAGGGTATTTGTCTGAAATGTGGAGCACAGATCCAACATCTTCCTTATCTTTCTGAAACAAAAAAGGGAAGGGCTGTTGTTTAGGATGATGTCCTTTTAGAACATTTGTCTGTTTTCTTTTACGCAATATTTTCACTTTCCCTTATGCACATGCTCTGTCTGGCAACAAATAGTAGTCTATGGACTACTAGAATGCTCCGTGTATTCAATCCATTGTGATCCCAAGTGGGAGATGATGGATTGACAAGCTGAAAGTATTAAAATTAAAATTAAAAATAATCTGAAGAATGAAGCTCATCGGATGTGTGTTTGCTTAAGAGAGATGTAGGTATTTACTGCTTTACACAGAATGCAGATTGCATAAAATCCATTGAAGGAACTTTACTTGACATAGTACCTGTGGATAAAGCTTTTTCCATGAAAAGCATGACGAAGAGAGCAAATGTTTTTTGGGCCTTGTTGTGTGTTGATGGGAAACTTCTGTGGATTATGCCCCAGATTGCATTGTGACAATCTGGGAGTAGAATTGAACATTTTGCTATCCATAAGGTTTTTCTGTGGTCCATAAAACATTTTGCTATGTAAGATTATAATCTTGTTACTTTATCTGTGAGTTGATCATCTGATGTGCTTGGCTTTTGCTATAGGTAATTTTCAAAACCTTCTGTTATGTTTAATTTGAAAGAGAACAAGATCAGCTAAGGAAAATGAGGCCATTCTAATGTTAAGGAGCATTTCCCGGCATATTCTACAATCTTTTATAACATTTTGTTCTTAACTGAATTTTAAGTTGAGTGAATTTTGAAATGTATTTTAAATAGTGGCTCTAGACTTGTTTGTATTCATAGTAGACACATCTAAACATAATTAGTCCCTTTTTGGCAAATACTGTATTCTGTATTTGGGCTAAAACTACTCTTTGCTATAGAGCCTTAGGGATTACACCTGAGTTTCATTAAAGAAGTCTAAGTAATATCTAGAGGAATCTCTGCATGCAGAATTTCTTGGGACTGGTTAGGACAAGATGGGGTGCAGCTACCCTCTGTTCTCCCCTGCCAACTGATTGTATTTGCTTTTTTGTAAGAATTAAATTGTATTGAGATGAACAGGATATTGTCTGTGAATGAGTCAGAGTGAAGACAGATCTATTGTGCTGGAGTCATATTTTCAAGGAACAATATGTTTTATAAGCTTTTTTTTTTCCTCAATAAAATTGTCAGATTTGAAATGAATACAGAGAGTGCATGTACCATACAGGATGTTGGGAAATAATTATAAGACCAGCAAGATTACTCTGCTTAGGTGGCTGAAAATTCATGGGCTTTATTCAGTGATCATATTTTGGTCTATTTATCTCCCAGAGGAGAACTTTGATAGCCTGGGCTCTTCCCCACAGATTGCTTGCTTACTGTCTATTTTTCCACTTTATAAGCCCTTGCTATTTTCATTATCTGTTTCTGTGTAGAAAAATCATAAAAGATAAAGATGTGAAAGTGCCTAAGGCTTCTGTGTATCATTTTGCTTTTTAAAAATTTATTTAGGGAGAGAGTGATGACTGTCTTAGGAAGAAAGGGAAAAGAGAAAAACTAATTTACCTTCTGTTGTATAAAACAGAGGCCACTGTATGAACTGAGCTGTGTTGCTTGTGCTTCATGTCTTGACAAATTAGAAGTATGAGAGGACATTTTAATCTTACCTGAAACTATATGCTTGTCACAGATTTTGATGTATTTTTTATTAATCTTAAATGCTGCATTTTTGCCTTGTACCTTCTGGTATTTTACATTTTAAATTTGGAGAGACATCAAAGACCAATAGATCAGTCTTTTGGACTCTTGGTTATCAGTCCAAAGCTTGACACTTGCTTTCTCACAACCCATTTTTGCAGAACATAGAGCAACTTTTGTTTTTGTCACAATTTTCCTCTTGAGAATTGAGTTCTGAAACTGCTTAAGATCACTCATCAGGCATTAAAGCACCTGGATTTAAAATTTCTAAACAAGTTTCTTTTCTGGGAGCACTTACTCCTGGTGTTTGTCAATTTCTTATAGCTCAGCATAGACACAACTGTGAGATGATAGTTGTGCAAATGGTTCCTGCAGGCAAGACCTTTAAAAGTTTACAGAAGGATTCCAGGTCTGTTTAAGGTTCTAACGGGGTCAGTTCAAGGATTATCTATATAAAACATTTTTTGAAAAAATTAGGCTTCTGCTGGCTTGGCCAACAGTTCCAGACTGTCATGCAGTAGTGAGTTCTTGTCCTTAAGCTGATTGCTTCTTTAACAAATGAATTTTTTTTCTCCTGAACAAAAATACCTTGCAAAAATATGTGGCAAGTAATAAAATTTTACATAATTAAGAGCTCCATTGTATAAAGCAAGATAGTGATAATTACCTGAAGAGTCAGGTGAAACCCTGTTTATATCTAGTGCTGTACATAAAGTTTTAGTTATGAGTAGCTCTGTACAATTTATTGTTCTTAGTTGTTCTCTTGTTAGATAGCTTTATTACCACTAAAATGTTCATATGAGAAATCCTTCACATTGCAACTACTTGAAGCATTTTCACAAATGTCTTATTAGAATCATAGAACTGAGATTTTACAAAATGAAGACTCACAAGGATTTTGCAGACTAATGACTCACTGTTATAAGGGAGTTTCCCTGTTTTATCATAGAGATGGTACCTGAATTTTTCAGGGGAAGTGCAAATTTGCTATGCTTTTGGTTATTCTTTCAGTATTAGTCTTTCCTGGTTTGAAAAGCTCTTAGTTTCAGGTACTTCTGTTTACTTCCCTTCTGGGAAAATAAAAGATAGAAAGTAGGAGGGAGTCTTTTGCTAGCCCTTTGAAAAAGTTTTGTAGACTTGAGTGAGTTATAAACTGTTGAAAATTGTCATAGTCTGTCAAGCTTTTTCTTTGTACAGTGTGTTCCTGGATTTCTGCCAAAATCACTAAGCATTATTAGCACAACACTTGAACCATCTCAGTGTCTTGCGTCAGTATGACACACACAATTTAAACTCCAGACAGGACACAGATAAAGTAGTGGTGGCTATGGCTGCAGCTGCTTTCCTCCCTCTAAATACCCTTTGGCCCAGACAAAGGTGTCCTGGGGCAGGTAATCAGAAAAGCATGAGATCAGGTGTCAAGACTGATGACTGATGTTAATAATCTGTGCTTTCATAATCACTCGTTACTAAGGAAGGAATTCTGACTTACCTAAGGATACTCTGCTGTAAATCCTCTCCAGTGTTGTCCTTATTCTGAAGATGCCTAAACACCTTGTAGAAGCTTAGCCTTTAAAACAGAAATAAAGCCATAAATTAAGGGTTTCTCACTGTATTTTGCACTGTGCATAGCTCACACTGAATTCAGCTGCCTTTTGGTAACTGTTGATTTCAGTGTAGAAAAATTAAACTAAAATTGAGAGCTTCTGTCTTTCTAACCGGATGACAGAAAAGTAGATTTCTTCCGATTAGAGTGTCAGACAATTTGTGTGGTTATGCTTTCTTTGTCTGGTCTAACATGCGCATGGAGATGGAGAAATTCTCCAGAGTCTTCCCAATTGTGTATAATTGCAGAAAATAGGATTTGATATGTACAATTATTTTGGTATCTTAATGGTAAAATACAGGCTGTGTAAGCAACCTTATCTCACATTTTCCACACTTCTGAGTGGTTACATTTACTACCTTATTTCAGGAGGAGAGGATAATAGTTGGTGTGGAGTTCTTAGGTTAACGTATGGAGAGTCTTCACTGCTAATGGCTGTGGACTTGCTTTTAGAGAAGCAGCTCTACACTTGGTTCAGATGGTGAGAAAGACATGAGATTCCGGCAGCAGGTTTGATTCTTTGTCAGTAGATATGGTTAGCAAAGGAGTAATGTTCAAGCCAGCTTGGATGCAGATGCATCAGTAGGCTCTTGAAACATTCTAGGTTGGAAGAGGAGTAAGCCCGACAGTGCTACTTCTTACTCTCTACAGGTATGTTCATTCACATCTCACATGCCAGTTGTCTACTTTGGATTTGCTTTGTGCTTGATGTTTTCCTACATCTTCAAATTCATTAAAGTAAAGTAGTTTAGTGGCCAGCAGGGTGGATGCTTGACATACCTCCTTCAAAAGAGAAAGCTTCGATGATCTGGTCTGAGAGTCGGGACTGCTGTGGTGTTCTTATGCACTTTAGCAAGCAGATTATATCTCATAGAAAACAGCCATTAGGAAAATTTAGAAGCCTGTAAGACTGGAATGAGGGAAGCAAGAGACTGGACTGTAAAACAGCTAGACATGAAATGTGTCTATTTCTCACAAAATGTGGATGAGTGGATGAAGGTGAAGTGAATGAATAAACAGCAGATGGAAATCATGCAGACTGGAGCAGGCCAGAAAAATAATCAGTTTGTCATTGACTATGACTCCCATGCAGTTTTTTTCAAAACTCCCACATCGTGCCTTTGAGTATCATCTCTAACCAGGTCATGAAGAGCCTTGTGTTGATGTCCAGAACACTTGTTTTCTGCATTGTCCCATGCTCTGTCATGTTGGAAACATTTTCCTAATAAATAGCTGTATGGTTTTTGGCATTACCCTCCATTGGGACTGAATAATTGATTTCCAGCAGATCTGCTTTTCAAGTTCTCCAATTTAGCCTAGCATATGCCAAAGTAACTATAATATGGCAATGTCTCTTGAACTGTTTAAGGGAAAAGGGAAATACTGATTTTGCTGATTTTTGAATGTATGTGGCAATATATTCAATGATGTATCTGTAGCCATTACAATTCCATATTAAGAGTTTCAAACTTGTAATTCAGTGAAATTAACTCCTTCTTATGTAATGCTGATAATGCTAGTGAATGAGACAGGGTATTACATGAGAAATGACAATTATTTTGTGATATGTTCTGTTACACTAGCTGGAGTTGTCTGCCTGGGTGAATTTCTTTCTTACTGATGCCTCTCTCCTGATGAATCTCTCTACACATTTGCACATGTTTTCTGTCATCTTACAAGAGATTTAATGCCCAGCATAACTACTTATGGGAATCATTAATTTCTTCTAATTCACGTAAGGAAAAAGAGCAATGCCAAGACAAGACCTAAAGTTTATGTGTTTGTGTAACAGAAGATTTCCTAGGTTGAAACAGCAGATTTCTTAGTGTTTGTACAGATCAGACCTTCTATTGATGAGATATATGGAAGAGTATAGAGGTCTTGGAATGCATAATATGTGGGTCTACCCACAAAGTTGTTTACAAAAGACTGATGCATTTTGGGGGATGATGTAACATTAGGAAATATGGCAAGAAAGGTATCACCTAAGGCTTTTAGTAAGAGTGTCTGTGGGTGAGTTAGGACAGAAAAGCAATAGCACATCCATGTTTTCTTAATCCCTTCCTCTAATAGATAAGCCTCTACAACACTTTTGATCATTTCTGGGAGAAATTCTTCTTTGCGTTTGTGACAGCTTCCAGCTTCCAAAAACCTTCAGACTGTATGTATATAGTAATTAAGAGACAAAAAAGTAACTCAGAAGTTATATGAATGTAACTTAATGCTGGGCATGACCAATAAAATATGTTATGCAAACATTGATTATAAATTTCTACCTCATACTTGAAAGGATAATAAAGGAAAACCAGCCTGCACAACATTTGAGATCTTAATAATTCTGTATTTCTGGCACAGAGGAGGATGAAACTTTTTCAGATAAGCCTGGTGGGCAGTCAGGTTCCGGAATCCATCAAACTTTAAGGCAGAGTTTGAGTAACAGTAGTCTAATATATTTTTACACCAGCAGAAGAAAAGTGTTACTGTGTGTTCAGTGCTTAGAAAGCAGGTGGTGGTTCACCAGTGCCTCACCGGAAGAACTGAAACAGTGAACAGCATGCAACTCAGTTTATTGTTGTTGTTGCTGTGATCTCAACAAATCCTTGTAATACTAAAAATGCAATCTTGTAAGTGCTTACTGCTTCCATCAAATAGGCCTTATAGGTATATATATTATTCTAATGTATCATTTTGCATGTTCACAATAAGATTAAGCTGATATATATTTAAGCTCACTTATTTAAAAGCTTTCAACTCTGCTAAGATTTAAAATATTATTCAATAAAAGAAGATAGCACAATTCATTACAAATACTTCTTAAAAAGTGGGTTGAATGCATTTTACTCTGTATGAAGGAACTTCCTAGTTAATGAAGTAGCTCATTTCACTATTATTCTCATGCCTATCTCTGCTGCAGATGTGGTTTTTCTTTTTCGGATCAGAGAACTCGCACTCTAGTAAGGGTGTTCAGCGTGAACAGAAAGTATTGTGGAGTTTCCCCAGTGGGATGATGAGCCTTTTTAATGTTACTTAGATTCTCAGCTCCCTGGGAGGGGTGCCTAGCCTGCATGTTGTATATCATGTGAAAAATACTAGTGTCTCAGAAATTGGGAAAACCTGCAGTTTTTGGTATTTGCTGTGAGTGACCTGCCTGGGCAAAGCACCCAGCAGCTCCTGGGAGGATCATGCAAGTGTGCAGAATGTGAGGCAAGTGGCAGGGTCTGGCAGACTGCCCTCCATGTAAACCTTTCCACTGCAGAGTGTTGAGGGTGGTTCTTACCTACTTTATACATGGCGAAATATTTATCCTCTTCATGCAAAATAGCTCTGTAAAATGTATCACTTTTATATAAGAGTTAGTCATAGTGGTAGGACAGGAAAGGCAATTAACGACTAGGAAATTGTCAAAAAGGAAAGCATAGGAGAGCCAAAATAGTAAAGAAATTGATCCCACTCCTCCATCAGTTTAGTCTGCTTGTGTTATCTGAATGTGATGCTGTTCGTAGTCAAAACAACATGTGCAGCTATAATAGATTAAAACTGCTTTTCGTCTTTTTCTTCTTGAAAGACCAAACTTTCCTCTTACTGTGTTTGTGACTCCGTTTCAAGAACATAGGGCTAGACTTTACGGTTTGTTTAGTTATGAAGGGATGACAGACTAGGGGGTGGTAAGGGGAGCTTAGTTTTGGAATGTAAATACATGTAGAGCTCTTCTCCTTTTGTTTAGCATCTCTTTAAACTAAGACAAAAAAAATCAGTGAATGAATGAATAGCAGCATGGTGAAATACCTAAATGTTTGAGTTAAAATTTTTGGATGTTTGAAATCCTATTTTGATCTTTTTCCCAGATCGCAGTGCATTCATATGCACTCAGCAGGAAACTTCATGGAGATGCACTTTTGGGCAGAAGGTCTTTGGCGGTGCCTTTTTCTTAACTTGTGTCTTTTCTTCTTTTGAAGAAAGTAATGGCTTAAGTCTGACTGAAGAACGATCTTTTTTGTATGTTCCTTATAAGAATTTACTTATGGTTCACAGATTTTACCCACCATCTATGTCTGCAATCCTTTGGATTTAAAACAGCATATATCCCTCAGCGGACAACAGGAAACGCCAAATTAAAGACTTAATGACATACTGTTGAAAGAAGACAAAAGGTGACAAATTATGAAACAGACAAACTTTTAAAGAAAACGCTGAAAAAAATCCCACTTTCAAACAACTTGAAACGGATAAGGATATTGTTACACATGCAGACACGTTAATAGAAATTAGACTGAATCATGCTGAATATAAAATTTAGCAATTAAAATGATGTGCTGAGTTTCAAAAAAACCAATAATTTCCTAGAACTATGAAAACCAATTAATGAGTTTTGGTTTATTTGTAAAGAAGTACTTTGATATGTTTTAACCTTTTTTTCATTAGTGACTAAACCACGGACTATTTTTGTAATTGTGAAGCCAATGAACATGTGATTTCTACTATCCAAAAATTATTAGCTTATGTTGGTGATGCAGGTGTAGTTGTGTTTGCTTTCCCTGCAGTTGTGCTTTTGTGTGGTAGTTTCTGGCCTTATTTACGATAGGTAGGGGAGCATCTTTTGATCTGCTCTTGAGTTTTGGAGAGATGGTTGAAGAGAAATGGGATGCGTGAAAGTATACAGATGAAAAAGCAATGTGTCAGACTTTTTCTCTCCCATACCAGTCATCTTGATCCCCTAATTTATTTAATCATTTAAATATTGACATTCTTTGATAGTAAGCATTTTGTATCTTAGTATCATGGATGCCGTGATCTTAATTTTTGACTGTAGCACTTAGTAACTTAATGGGAAATACTGATTCTGGTTGGAAATGGCAAGAATGTTAACAATGGTTTGACAGTTAGTTTTGAGAACTTGTGTTCATTCATGTTAGGTACTGTTCCCGCTTTACCTTTAAGAGCTATACTTAAAGAGTTACCTACTCATTACCTCACTGATACAAATCTGAAGTCAGATCAGGGGGCATCTGCCAGTGACTTCACTATAGACATCACAATAGGACTGTGTTGTGTTAAATTTTTTTATTCATATACTCTTAAAGTTATTTTTTTATATACCTGTCACAGACACTGCAATATTTAGGAATGCATAGTACCAATTTGATTGATAAATGCTGTTGATTCTCTTTTTTAAATTCTTTCTCTTTTTTAAATTCTTTCTTTTTTAAATTCTTTTCTTCACTTTGGAAAAAGAAAAAATTATTGCTTCTGGATTCCCAGTGGAATCAAAATGCTCATTACTCACAACTAGTCATGAAAAATAGGAACATTTGCAGGCCTGTGTGAACTGTGGTATTCATGTAGATGTGTTTGTGATGATAAATTGTGTTGGTCACATAATATTCAAGGAAGCATTTTCTTCCTCAAAAGAAACTTGAAATACTTTTTTTTTTGTTTTGTATATGAACACCCTCATCATCTGCCAGTGTGCTGAGAATCTTCTAATCAGCTTTACCTCCTATTTAGATGCTGTCTGCATCCATCTGTTGTTTGTGCTGAGCTTCTGTTTTGTATGTGCAGCATTTATTGCAATGGGTACAAGTCAACAGCTGCACATTGAGCAATGCAGGGAAATTAAATAGTGAACAAGTGTGTGTGTGAGACAGTCCTATAGTCATTGTGAATGTGTAGTTCTGAGAAGCATTGTAGGATGGTTAAAATACAGAAGGCTCACAAAGTTATTCTATTTGGCATTGTTCTTGATAATATGAGAAGCCAATTTTATTTCATTGGTTTAAAGCTGGACTGAAATATTTACCCCACCTCTTCCCATATGAAAAATAGTTTGCTATTGCAAAAGAACTGCTTTTTGACTGCTTCAGCAGTTACAAACTTGCATGATTTTTAGTTTGACTTACTTTTATAAGGTATCAAATTCAATTTGATGTTTGTCTTTTAATACAGTGCTCCTCAAAATGCTTTTATGTTGAAGACATTAAAAAATATTTGGATAGTCATACTCGAGGTATAGTCATTGCTTGATGGTCTGTGCTCTCGAGTGTGTTTTCCAGGATAGTTTTGAAGAACTGAACAGCCACAATGTATTTATGTGCATCACAGGAGAAATACAGATTTGTAAACTCTCTTGGGCTGGAGCTGAGTTGCAATAGATGTCTGTAGAGCATATCATATGGTGGGGCCCCAGTCTCTAATGGGGTTTGTAAATTTTTGTAAATTCTACCATGATAAAAATAATAAAGGAGAATCTTCTTGAAAAGATAACTTAGCCTCAGGGTGTTGCCTTTTTCTGCACATATGTACACACAAACATATGTATACATACATATTTATATGCGCACATATATTTTCAGCTATTCAGTTATTAGCAGTTCAGCCAAAATTTTTGTTCTAATACCTATGGAACCATTAATTCCTCATTTGAAATAGAGGAAATGCTCAACTTGAGAAAAATACTTTAAATTTAATTTACAAAAAGAGAAATTCAAAGATGCCAAATGGGAACTGGTTTTTTTTTCTTTTTTTTAAAGTTTGTCTCTCTTATTCACATGACAAAAAACAATAATCAAAATATTCCCTAGTGGCTTGCAGCATCTGGTAGAGACGGTGCAGCAACAAAAGCCTGGAATATGATAATCTTGCAGGAGAAATGAGTAACCATGCGCAGTATTTAGCAAGTTAATTTTAAGTTCTAAAATGTAGTATCTCAAACAAACCTGAGGGCAGCTACAGTGAAGGAACTTTACTGGTGATGAAGACTATCTTCTCATAGCAATGAGAGAAAGAAAAGTCTCTCCCAAGAGGCAGACAATGACTGTAACTGGGTTTGAGGTAGTTCGTTGGTAAAGAATGGAAGACAGGGAAAAGAGGTGCTTGGAAGGATTATGGCTGTTCCTTCTTTAGGATTTTCCACCTTCCCATTTGTGGTTGAAGGAAGATGTGAGCCAACTGTTGGCTCACCTGGGTTTTTCAGGAGCCTCTGTCTCCTAAAACTAAACTTCATGGGTGTGGAGAACTATTTCTTGCATTTAGATACTAACAAATAGAAACAGTTTGTAGGTGCTGATGAAAAACTAGTAGTAGTTACACCCAAAGCTAATTTTGTATTAAAGGAAAGCACATACTTTCTGAGCAAGTTCTGGTGCAATATTCCAACCATGCCATCATAAAATAAGTGCTTCTTTACAGCCATAGTTTCTCTTGATGCAAATAATACTTGGAACTCAATTTAGAGCCTGTGGACATTGCATGGTAGTTAGACCTAGGAACTGTCCTGTGTTTACACCCAGAAGCTGTCTGCCCAGTATGTTACAGCCATGACATCAGAAGTTAGTTTGTAGGAGAGAAAAAGACTAATTTTACTCCTGTGCCACATCAGCCTTGGGTCTGAAGTGCAAAGCTGCAAAAAGTAATTGTGGCAGTATGAAGGGGGGGGCTTGTTTCTTTATTACTCTTTATTACCTATTCCAGAAATTAAGCAAGACCCTCAGTTAACTTTGCACAGGCTATCAAACTATCATCAAATGGCATCAACTTTCAGCAAGATATGGTCAGAATTATCTTCTTCAGTGAAATCCCTCCAGGCATTGAAGGAATGGTGCCGTGAAGCACAGACCTGCCACTGGCAACACTCCAACCCTGCAGATGTGAGGCGGAGGAGGTTCTGCAGAATTAGAGGAGCAGAGAATTCAGTGTGTTCAGCCTGAAAACTCTACCGTGGTTTACAATTATAGGTTGCTCAATGTGGGTAGAAGGTGGCAGAAACTAAGAACGTTTCACAAAAATGTTTTGGCTAAAAGTGAAAGCAAGAGATGAAAAAAAGGCAAAGCAAAACAAAAGTTGAATGATGTTAGCGATAGTTTAGAAAGCAGTTGTAGTTCAACTTACATACAAAAGGGTTTGTAACTTCTCAAAAATGCTTAAATAAACAAAAGTTCATAATCTTAAGGCCAACTCCATGAAAACTGTCAAATGTGTTTTGAATGAATGATTTTAGTGTTTGGTTTGCCATGAATTTTTGATGTCATTGAAACGTAATTCTCTTGTGGTACACCGGACATTTTAAAGTGGTTTATCACTGTTATCTTGGCTATCAGTGCTATTCTGCATTGAGCAGTGGGACTTTTTACCACTCCACTGAAGTTTTCTAACCACTGAAATGCAGTATAACACAAAACCCAACCAAACATCCGTGGCTTACCCTATGTGCTTTTTGAAATGGAGTGCCCTGTTCCTTCCTGACTTGTTTGATTTTATGTAGTGCCATGGGGTGATATATTTATTCATTCATTTTTGTGTTGGTTTCGTTTTTGGATTTCTGTTTTCCTCTGATTTCTTCTGCTGTTTTTCCTATGGCACCCTAAATACTGCAAAGTGAAAAACGAAACAAACACTCCAAATAAACCTAACCTGCGCTTATTTTTCTTAACTAGAAAATCTTGTTAGCTAGAAAAGACCTGAAGTGTATTATTTTATAATTAAAGAGCCTCACTGCCTTTCAGTACAATACCTGATGGTGGACTGCTCTTGGGGATGTTTGGCTGCCTTTCTTCTGGAAGTTCATATACTGCTGCCTGACTGCTGCTGCTTGAAATTTGCCAGTTCCTCAGCTAGGGATATAAAGTAGCCCTGTGTAACTTGGCTAGTGTCTCTTTTGCGTCTTTCCTCACAGATAATATGTTTTCTTCTGTTTCCACTCTTAATATGCAAAACAAATCCAAACAATGTAATAGGTATTATGTGTCCATGATAATCAAAGCAAGATTAAATCACAAAGGTTTGAGTTTCCTCGATATTCTGAGGTGTATTTGGAAACAATTAGGTCTGGTTTTAGGAAAGAGTTCCTTCAGAGTCTTGAGAGTTTTTCTTACTATAGACTAAAAATTCCAACAAATGCAAGTTTTCTATTGAGTGGGTATATTGTTCTGGCAAATGACAATCTAGTTTAATTTTTTTACATTCCAACTTTGCTGTGAAATAATTTGAATGATACTGTTACCGCAACACTAATTGAATATGTCACACAGTACTCCTTAGACAAATGCTGAATTTTGTAGGCAAGTTTCTGCTATTGTCATGTCTGTACCAGGACACAGATTTCTATCAGGCTTTAATGTTATGAGGGAGAAGTCTTCTCATGTGTAGCATGCACATGATGCTGAAATCATTTGCAAATAACCACATCTGTTAGCTATTGGTGTCCTTGCTTAATAGGCAAGTTTAAAATAACTGCTTATACTTATGTGCTTCTGATTCTTTCTTTTGCAAAAAAAATGAACCTCTGTATTCCAAGAATTGTTCCAGATAATTTTCTGGCAGTGCTCATACTTTTAGTCATTGTATGAATTAAAATATGCTTTCCTACTCTTACCTAAGTCATCAAAAAAAAGTCTCTATAGAATTAACATGCATACAGTTTTTGCAGTCTTTTCTTCTTCTTTTTAAAGCCATGTTAAATTTGCTTGGGCGACATCTCTTGTTTTGACTAGTGGAAGATCTAAAAATACACTACTGTATTGACTGAACTAATTACATTTCAGTTCTAGCCACTACCATCTGGATCTCTCTTTCTGGTTGCATTTTCATTGCACAGACTGCACAGGAGTGATCAGCACCATGACAGGGTTGTCCAAATTTTGTTCTGGGTATTAGGAACAGCTCTGCATAGCCACAAACAAGTTCTTGTGCCCTTCATCTTCCTCTGTGGATACTGTGTTTCAATCGGAGGGTCCCAGGTCAGCAGAAGTATGGAGAAGCTGAGGATGGCCCAGTGGCAGCCTGCCAGTGTGGCCAGGGACTTCAAGTGAGCTGGACTTTTGTAGTCTGACAAAGAGAAGGCTAAAGGACAGTCAGAATGGCTACTTACTTGAGGACTTAGACAGGTAATGTAATGGTATTAAGCTCTTTTCAGGAGAGCCGAAAGTGGTGCAGGAAGGAAATCTCCCCAAGAGACCATGGCTGCTCTGGGACTGAGGTGTTGTGGAGTCTTACTTTGGAGGTTTTAAAGACTAGGAGAGATGAAGCCATAGCTGGCCTGCTTCATAATGGTGTTAGTCCAGGCTGTTGCCTGAAGTGATGTTAAATGGGCTTTCTCTGTACTGGATTTCCCTGATGTTTGGAACCAGAACCTTGACAGGATCTGTGATTGTTATCAGAGTGTGATAGGCATAACTCTCTGCTCAGAGGGATGCTCCATCAAGCCAAAGGTTTCAGCCTTGCTAACAAGCCTTTACATAGCTGAATCTTCATCAACTTTTTCAAACCCTGCATTGCTTAACTTGAGAATATTACATTCATGTCTGTAGTATGTAGCAGATAGCCAAGTAGTACAGTTTGACTGTGGCAAATTGCAGGCCAAAGAGTAATCACCTCAGGGAAGCCTATCTGGAGGTGTCAACTTGATTTTGGATTAAAGACCTTCCTTGAGCCTGGATGGAAGGTTCTCTTTTACAAGTGTACATTAAACAGTAGTGCTTGCATGAAGACTTTGGGTAACCCAAGATTAGTGAGTACTTTGTGCTTCTTTCTTTGTTCTTTGTGCTGTTCCTAAGGTCATTTTTGGTCATCTTTGCATAGTGTTTTCTGTCTCAATGATGTGACCTATAGCTTTTTGTTGCTAGTGGAGGGTCTCAGGGGGGATCTTTTGGATGAAACGCAAACTAGAGAGAAAATGAGGTGGCATGACTGTGCCTCCATTGGTGAGAAGCAAAGGTCTTTTCTTTATGTGCTGAATAAAGCGTTAGCTCGCATTGCCTCTGAAAAGTCTATAGAAAGTTTTCAAAATATAGGAGGCTTTTAAATTGTACCAGCCCAAGTCACAGGAATTGTTACCAGAAGATGTGTTTAAAAAGCAGTATTTTAAGATACATGGTCCTGCAAATAATAATGTTCTCCTAAGCAACTTATAGAAAAAAGACTGATATGGTAACCTCTGTTTTATAATACAAACTACTTTCTTCAAAAAGCCGATAGGCTTATCTCACCATTGCATTTGGACAGCCATCATTCCTCCTCTTCACTCTTATTTTTCAAGTCACTTGATTTTAGAGACTTAACATCTCATGGGTAGTTGCTGTTTAGTCTAATAGTATGTGCCTGTTCTTGCTTTTAAGTATACCAATTTAAAGTGTGCAATACTAGTAATGGGGAATTGTTACCAGAAGATGTGTTGGAAGTAGAACTCAAGACCAGAATAGGCAGCACTAGAGTCACTAGAGTTTATTTCTTAACAATTTAAACTTCCTCCAATTATTCAGTCTTTTTGGATGTCTTTTGTTCGGATGTTTGTGTGAGATTGTAGTACGGATAGTATAATGGTCATGTTCTTCACTTCAGAAATCTGTCCTTTTTTTTCTTTTGGTGGTAAGCCAGCCAATAATTTCAGAATAAGCACATTTTAGGAGAGACTGTCAACAGCAAGTAAGGTATGAAACAGTGCTGATCAACTGGGAGCTATGTACTACAGTGAGATATGAAAAATTTTTAAAATATTTCAGTGATTGAAAAGTTGAAAAGGTTGATGGAGAAAGTTTCAGTTGCATGCTGCATTTAATTTTGATTTTCATTTTTGATTTTCATTTTTCACTCCAGTCCTGTCCTTAGCCACTTATTCCTCATTCCCAAGCTGCTGATTGCATTCCTAATAAGTGTACTAGCACTACTGTTGGAGACAGAGAGTGGAGATGTCTTTAGTGTGAACAGAACCACTGAAATTCTGCGTCCTTTGAATACCCCCTCTCTTTTCAGAAGTAGGTGTTTGTTCTAAGGTGACTGACTGCATGGTCTGTTTTACAGGGCAGCCATAGTGTACTATCACTGGCTGGAAAGGGTGGGAACTTCTTTCAGCCACTTTGTGGCAGAAACTGGCAAGTGGAATACTTCCCAAGCAGTGAAAACTAGTTCTCCTTACACATTGTTAGGTGTTTTCTACCCCGTTATTCTATCCAACTCTTTGTTAGTCAATATTTTGTTAACATCTAATCCTTTTTCCCCTCCATTGTGTTTATGAAGCAAGTCTAAAACATTGCCTTTTTTTCATCTGTATAGGTCTGTTTTCTGTGTTTAGTCGTTGAGTCAAAACAGCTTCTCTTCAAGAGTGATCAAAACCAGTTTGTCAGTGATAGCACAAGGTTTATGACCTGCTCCATGGGGCATAATTAAACATGGAATTTAGACCTTTCTTGCAGAATAACTTTGACACATCTGGTTTAAGCAGTTTTAGTGCAGCAAGGAGATAAGTAGAAGTTTCTTTGCATGGTAGATTAGTTTCAGATGAGGTATAGGATCCCTTCAAATTCAGGTTCACATGAAAAGTAAAGCAATGGGACAACCACCCAGGAAAAGTGCATAGTCATCTGTTGAATATGTGAAAGTAAGTGCAGGCCTGCAGTGCAATAAAATCAGAAATAAAAAATGCAGGATCTTGTCACAGCCCTAGAAGGAAATGTAGGGTAATCGCCCAGAAAAGAAGGTCCAGTGCTGAATTCCTTTGCAGAATCCCTTTTCTTTCCCTGCTTTCTCTGCCAGAGCACCTCTGATCCAGTTTCATTCCATGTTCCCCTTCAGTATGTTTGTGTTTTTATAGATATAGCACATTTTATGACAACCACTAAACTTAGCTGCTGTGAAATTCAATTGTTTAAATACTTTGTCCTTTTGTTACCCTTTTCTAATGGATTGCCAGTACATACTGCTTTCTCATCAGATGCTGATAGTCCCTTTAGTGGACTTTACTATTCTGTTAAATAGTGATGAACACAAAATGTGGCTTACAGGTAGTAAAGTACAAAGTAGTTCTACTTCTGCACTTTGCTCTCAGATAGAAAAATACATGATAGTCTGCCTGCTTAATGTCCACTGGACTATCTTTTTTTTGAGGCATGTTGTTGATTGATATCTTGCTTAACAGTCAGGCATATTAATACTGTACAGATTTCAGAAAAATATTCTTACTCATTTTAAAAGACAATTAAGATATGGGGGAGAGTAATATATGTGTAAATTAAGGCAGTATCTTATATGTCTTAGCAAGAACTGTGCTTATTTGTATTAAAACTTCTTCTATAATTATTTCTAGTTCACATCTTACTGGTTAAATAATGTTTGGTTGGTATTATGTGCTTTCTCAAAGCAGACTGGCTGAGAAATCTGATATTTAGGCAGTCTGTTAGAAAATCATTGAAGTAGTTCAAGAAATGTCTCACTTTTTGCACAGACTGCAGAAATACAGTAGTTCTTGACAATTCTGTGTGGGGAAGTTGAAATGATATAAAATAAATTAAACGAATACAAGTATTTTTAAATTTAGTTGGAAGTACGTACAGTTCAAGTCACTGTAGGTGGTCTCAGTAAAGCCATTTCAGATGTGGAAAAGGGGTACTGTTTTCATTCCCTTGTGCTGTATGTACATTATTATGCTTCAAGTTAAACTATTTCCAAAATAATTGGAACATAAGGAAGTTGCAAAGTTAATTCAACCCGCCTCCTGTTGTAAACCTTTAACTCTCTAGAGAGGATACATTTTGTTTAAAAAAAAATTGAAAAAATTAAAAGAAGAAATGTGTTGTTCTATTATGTATTTAAGTAACTGACATCTTTTTATGACAATACATTTGGGTGGTCCAGTTCTTGAAAGACTTGATTTGTTAGGAAACATTACCATTTCCGCAAATAATCTCTAAGTCCTAAATATTTTGAAAAAAAAATTTGCATTGCAGTATTTCATCAGTACATTACTCACCATTGAAACACTATAAACTGCTGTCACTTGGCATTGAAGATGGCTTCCAAGTTTTTTTCTATCAGCAAAAACTTCTGTAAATTATGATATTCTTTGGCAGAGCATAAAGAATAAATACTAGAAAACCAGATGATTTAAGAGAAAATAAATGGAAAAACTTGAATCTCATTTTGCCTTTCCTTGGAAAAAGAAGTCTCTGCAGTTTACAAAACAGAAAGTTAGAAATTGTCTTCAGCCACAATGTTTGTTTAGGTGTGGTGACCCTTTTGTATCCTTGTTGTAGTTTCCTCTCAATCAGCACAATTCTGATTGTCCCCACTGGACATTGTGGAGATTTAGAAGCTTGCTTGCTGCAATGAACCTCAATGATTTTGAGGTTAGGCATGTTGCCACTGAGTCTAGCGTTATTTTAACTGCCAGTGGTAATGAGCTGCTGAGTTTTTCAGATTAAAAGCAAACCAACTGGAATATATTTAAATATTATGCTAATATACATAAACACTAATAAACTGAATAGCATTCCTGTAACCAAAGCAATTTACCCAAACCCAATTTTTGTAGACTCAGTTGACTGTCAGGTTACTTATTAGGTGCACAAACGTTTAAACTTTAGGTGCTGGCAGAAAGAGCTAATGCTCTCAATACTTCCTGTAGTTTATTGTTGATGTAGAGTCAATATTGAAATGTTTCGAAGATGCAGTTGGTGAAAACAGCCTATGATGATTTTTTCCCAACCCTGATTAGCAGCATTATTGCTTTACTTTTCGTAAACATCTGTAGAATCAATTTTTTACTAACGAAATATACTAGTGTTTTTAAAAAACAGAAAAAAAAAAGAAACAAAACCGGTATGAAGTAAACATACTTTAAAATTTTAAAGGTCAACATTATTCTCAGTTTATTTTCCATGTGGTTCCACTGCTCTTTAAGTTACAGGTTTTGATACAAAATAGAAATGACAAGGAGAGTTGAAATAATCTGATGCTTGAATTATTAGGAGATTTACAGCAATGATAAGTTTCCTTCTTCAGACATTCAGGAATCATGCTATCATGTCCTTATTACAAACAAGAGCTAAGTTGGGATACAAAAATCGAAACCCTCTCTTTCACTCTGTGCATAGTGCTATAGTAGCAGCCAAACTGTGCAGTTAAAAGCTGTGGCTGCATCCTCAAAATGGGGATTTGATCGCTTGCACATGAGGCCTGAGCTCACAGGGTAGAGAGGACCCTGACAAAAATGCTTAGAAAGCTGTGGATTGGTTAGGTATCTTGTTCACAGGTGGGAACTCTGCTCAAGAGAGGGAAAAAGCAAAATCCTCTCCTGTCATGGCTCAGAGGCATGCTGATGGCTTCTGCTAACGCTCAAGTTTCTGCTGACTGTCTAGACAGTTTCCATTTGGTAACTCTGCTTCTACTTCTTACAATGTTCTATGTCTGCAAAGACCATGCTCATCTTTGACAAGGACATTCTCTGTGTCTTGATTAAGTCAAAGTGATCAAAAACTGTAGAGACAGATTTTCCCTATAAGGTTTGTCTTGAATCCTTAGTCATATGTCTTCATCAAGTTGTTCATCATTCTTGAAGTTAGCATTTAAAAATGAAGATCAGACAGTATACAGCTCCTATCATTTGCAGTAATTTTGTCTGTTCTGCGAGGAAGAAATGCCAGTGATGGAGGTTCTTTAACTACATTATTTCTTAAGCCAGTAGGATTTTAGTGTGTCCACTCTGTATGCATTTACCATTGTAGAGCCTGATTTATGATGACTATTTAAAATAAAGAAAAACACAAAGGCTCACAAAAAATCTGCTCTCCCCTTCAAGCCCTCCCCACCGAAAACCCCACAAACCCACACAGTATGAATTATTCTTGGCACATATCTCTGTAAGCTGATAATAAATACCATGAGTTCATGGAAATACAATTCTGTATGGGAGAAAATGGTAAAATAATGATGCCTGAAACAAGCTTTTTGCTTTAGCCACTCCCAACTCTTCATCTTTCAGAAATACTGGACTCATAGGACTCTTGATAGGTATGCTGATTATAACTTCCTTTAGGAATGGTATTATTAATTTTTTGAAAGTTTAATTTTTGACAATAGTAGATAGTTTTGTTTCCTGGTACTAAGATAAAAAAGTGGGTTTGTTATAGCAAAAATGGATGATCCTTCTTACTGTCTTCCACTTGAAAATGCAATTCCAACAACTGAAATAAAAAAGAAGCTAAGTCAGGTTTTATGCGGAACAGCAACAAGCTGTTTCAGAAATTACCCCAAAACATTGATTACTGGCCCTAAACTGCAGTGACATACCCAGCAATGCAAACATTCCTCTTTATTTTCTCAGCAAAATAAAATGCTGTAGTGTAATGAACTGTTCAAGATGTTTTAAACTAACCTTTTCTTTGAGCTGAAATGTACTGGAGCTTATACAATTAATTACTTGCTGAAGTATGTGCATGTGTGTGTAGAGTGACAACAGAAACATCTGCAGCATTGTAATGTTAGATACTGCTGCAGCTGTGAAGCAAGAAGATACCTGATTCAATACCTGATTCTCTTTGGGTCCATTTATGTCAGAGATTTGAAAAAGGAAGGCACGTGTGCCTATACAAAGTTCTTTGTAAGAGCTGGGATGTGCTGTGTTTTAAGCATTTATGACCTTGCATCCTTCAGTTCTTTTGTTAACCTTGATTAGATGGAGATAAAAGAAAATCCCTTGTGATATCTTGAGATCTCTGGCCCTGTTTTGGATCATTCATAGCAATATTTATTTTTTAATTTGCTATTGCTGTTTTTAGTATGTTTTAATTTCTCATATGTTTCGATCACAATTTATTTAATTCCACATTAAATGCTCCAAGCTTATTTTTTTCCTTGGGTTTATTTGATTATGTAGCTAAGATGATTTTTGATACTGAATTCAACCTCCTTTTGGGGACATTTGCATTAGTATTGCATAGAAATATTTATATTTGGATTAGATTATTTCTGTGTTGTTGTACAGATGTCTAAATGTGAGTAGGTGTGAAGCAATGCTGTGCCCTGTGTCTTGAACTGTGTGGGCAGTTTTATTTCCTAAGTGGATAGAGGGAAGGCTTTGCCACCTGCAGAGCTGGAGCAATGGCTGTTTTGGTGCCCAGAATGTGTGAAATAACGTTTAGCAGAGACTTGGAACAAGGCTACTTGAAGTCCTGTCTCTTATTTTTGCCTGTCACTTCTTCATCTCTGTCAGAGTCCCTACTTTGCTGGGGTGGGGACAACAGTCTTCCAGTTGAGGTCTGCTCAGCTCTGGATATGTGGCTATGGTGAACCTCTCTTAAGTGGAGTATCTGCAGAGATGCTAATGAGAGAAGGACCTGTATGGGTGACCAGACATAATGTTGCAGCTGTAATGTCAGGCCCTCATTTTGTGAAGCAGTGAACACAGGAGAAATCTGGCCCCCTTCTGACAGTAGGTTGGAATGGTTGCACGTCTCTGGTATGCTGTTCTGAAATTGGTTTTAGTTATGTAATCTGCGGCACTTGAGTTAATCTGCAAGAAGGCAAACATTGAATGGGTGAGAAGTAGTGGGTTGCTCTAATAAAGTGAAACAGAACTTGGTTTCACACAAAATTTGCTTACTTTGTTGAGTCTCAGCTGATGGTGGTAAGTGCTGTTCAGGGACTGCCACTCTCTGTTTCATGGACAGAATGCTCCCAAGGCTTTGTTAGGGAGTTCAGAGGATGTTTGTCTTTGATGTTCAAAAATGGTGCAAAAATTAGGTTTTATCTGAGGGAGATATGTTCTGATCAATCATAAAATTCCAACTGCAGAGCAGTGCCTGGATACTGCTAAACACCATATATGAAACAGCACTGTACTGTCTCTCATAAGGATCGTATGTATACCAAGGCATGCAGCAAAGGATTAAATAGACATGCAAGTAAATCTCTCCCATAAAAAAGATATTGTGTTATATTGTATATGACCTGTAGCCCAAGACACTTTTATGTACTGCTTATCCACTGCCATCCCAGCCCTACTCCCGTCTGGTATCAGCCCTCATTATAAATCATCAGTGTTTCTCTCATTCTCTTAATATCTTCCTGGTCTTGTTGCATTCTATTTTTTTGTAATCCTTAAATAAATATTAAGACAAGTATTTTTTTAGAAAGACTTTTTATACTGGGTTTTGCCTTTAGGTTATTGTTTGTCCAAGTAACTATCTCAATTTTAAGGATAGTAAGGGTAAGAGAACTGCTGCAAGAACCATCTGTCTAGACTTACTAAATGACCAAGAGGGTGTCTGTCTGGGTGATATGCATTTAAATTGTATCATCTTATCCTCATTATCTTTTAGTGTAATTGTCTGGGGATTTTTCTGAAGGCTTTCTTTAGCATAAATCACAATGTATGATTTCTTGTACCTCATTTTTGTCTGTGTGGCTTAAACCAGAAATACATTAAATTCAGTCCTTAGAGTCCTCTTGGGTCATTCCTTTTTGTGCCTTTATGAATTAAATCCCTTTCTCCCTCTCCTCTTTTTTTTCATCCCTGGATTACTTGTCCACTGGAAAGGGCTGATCCCTGAAACTTACAGGGTGTGTGTGTTCCCCCAGTTTTCATAGTCTATTTGTGTCAACATATTAATGGAATTTTTATCCTCACATAATCCAATAACGGTGGCATTTTAAATCAGTTTTGAATGACCATTCTGAAACACCCTGTGAAATCTGAAAAATAGTCCAAATGGAGCTGTCTGACTAGGTCTGAGATACTCATTAACAAATATCCATAAATTCATAATTGCAGACTGGCTTCCTTGTTTACCATTTTTCTTTCATAATGACAATGAGACATGACAGCTAGTCCCAGGGGATTACTGCACTTCACAGCTGGTTGATGTCACTCTGCCTTTAGACCTTCGTCTTGCAGAGCAACCAAGGGACACACTGATCTCCCACAAATGTGCTACCTGTCATGTCTTACTGTCTTAAAACAGACCCTTCTGATTACTGAAATAGAGAAATATTTGTGCATAAGGGTTTAAACTCATCTTTAGAAGTCTGCATCCTCTCCTGCAACAGATCCAAAATTGAGAATGCAATTTGAATTAAGAACATAGGAAAAATGTTTCAGTTTTAAAAATTTTGTTGGGTAATCTGAATTCCTTTATTTTTATTCAGACAAAAAAAACCCCACACTGTAGCTTTCAATCTTCCACTTTAATAGAAGCCTTACCATTACACATTTGTTACACAAGTTGTATTCAACAATAAATTCTACTGCTTAATCTGCAATTTTATAAGAAGAAGTGAAAAACTGATTCCGGATTATCTTAAATTTAACTGGTTTGTGCTAAAATTTGTTCAGAATTTTGTGTCCTGGTAAATGGCCTCTTTATCAACACGCTTTTGTACCTTTATTGTGATTATTAAGTAAATGCTGTTTTTGTGTTACAAATTTTTGGACTGATCGGAAAATCCCCAGATACTTCTCAGTTGGCTGCTGTGTTCTGGATTCTGGACTGAGTTTTAAACTGGTGTTTGGATCTGCTCAACTGTGCCGCTTAAACTCTAATTGTCATATTTGGACTACAATTGCAAGCAGAATTTTTCCCTGAAGGTTTGTATGTGTTCATCATTCAGCCTTAAAACTGTTAACCTTGCAAACAATTCTAACTTGATTATTCTTCTGCAGAGCTGTGTCCTCCAAACAAAATTAATAGCAAAAAGTCTTTCGAATTTTTCTGGGAACAGAATCAGGCTCTTACAGTCTTGTTCAATATGCTCATTTTTCCTAAACTGTCTCAGGATTGGTATTTCCAGTGTGTTCACAATGATGCTTTAGCCTTCGAGACATATGGTGCCTTAGTCCACTGGTATAGCTCTACCGGCAAATAGCAGGCTTGCCCTGTATCTGTACAGATGCCAGCTGTTTCAGGAAACTCCTCTGTAGTGTCACAGTTCCTCCTAGAAGCCTGACTCAGAAGGTGTAGCTGGAGGTTTCCCATGTGAGAAAAGTTTCAACACTTCTTATGTACAAAGGTGGCTTCTGCTCTGTTGATGGCTTGATGAACTCTCATTACTTGCCTGACTTAGAAAGAATGTACATCCTGTTCTGGCATACTGAAATCTGTTCAAGTTTTATGCTCTGAGAATTTTGAAGTTGTGATTCCTTGCTTATTAATCACTCCTAATGAATTTTATGTCAATTCTGCTTGCTTTTTCAACATCATGGTCTCACTTGCTCTCTGGTTTAATTTCCTCATTGGCCACATTGGTGCATGAGGCTGTGATACCCATGCAGCTGCGGGAGATATTTGGGATCCCCATGGATCTGAGGACTCTGCTGGGACACAGTGCCTCATGCATCCACCCCTATCTCATGATCAGTCAGTTATATCAGGCACATCCCTTCTCAAAAGGCCTTGTCTGTTGACTCCTCTCTCAGTCAAATAGTGCTTCCATGATCTGCACAGAAATAGAAGTAAAATCCACGAAATTTCATCACTTGGACAAGAAACAGCAACTTGGACTAGTTTCCAAGTTTTTACTTCTGTTATTGAGTTAGTAGTTACTAAATAATTAGTAATTTGTATGATGACATACACTAGTTTATTTGATACTTTATGAATTTTAGCCACTGTTTTTAACAGATGATGAACCTTGTCTGGAGAAGTGACACTGTGAGCCATTCCGACCTCATATTTTAATTACATGAAGCTGGCTTCTAAGACAAGAAGATATAATTGCAGGCAGATAAAAAAATGTCTCCATAATTACCAGTTTCATAAAGGACTTGAAAATCATGAGAGGGAGCATATTGCAAATCTATAAAAATAGATAGTTTGTAAAGTTATAATCATTATAAGACAGATTTACTTGTGAAGACAGCATTACACATGTTAAGGGTAGTCTGTCACTTGCATCATGTAGTACATATGTGACTAAAGAAAACAAGCCAGTAAAAGCTGTATCAATGATGAATTTTATTTCTGTTCTGTCATGTTAATGGATGTAAAATTGTGAAAATTAGGACAGAATGGATAATCGTTTTTGAAATTTTATTCGATCCCAAAAGCATTTTTTAAAAGAAAACCTATTTCTTTAGAATGTGAGCCCACTTGTGATTTGTGATAACAGAGCACAAAAATCCCTTTCTTCATTAGATAATTTCTCATTCTGACCACCCTACCAGTTCTTGGTTTATTTTCCTTCTTTTTTTTTTTTTTTTAACTTTAGATTCTATTGCTGGCTATATTGGAAAACTACTAAAATATTGTAATTTTCCAGATAATGTTCTTAACTTCTTGGCATGTGTTCCTTCTTTCAAACCCCTCAGGATAATCCACAGCTCCACAAAAACATGAGTCAAATGCATTACAAATTTCCCTCAGAGAATCAACATCTTTTCCAGCTGTTTGGATAGTCTGTCTAAAACCTGACCAGACCTCTCATCTCCCAGTATTGTTTTGGGCTTTTATTTTTTTGACTTTGATTTGTTCAATGTTATAATTTCTAAACTGAGCCAATAAATTCAGTCTCTTTGGTTTTCTTTACAGTACTTACACTGGACAATAAAATTATCTATTATCCAAACAAGATTGCATTGTTTTCAACAATTTCTATTCACTGGTGAAAAATTTCTTACCCGTGTCAACAAAACCCCTTTTAAGATCCTCCCTAGGCAGTTTCAGATATTATTGATGAATTAAAATATCTCCCAACCATATACCTAAATGGACTTAAACTTTTTTTGATTGTTTTCAGATAGGTGGATAGCTCTATTTTAAATATAGTTCTGGAAATTAGAGAAGTTACTTTTTTATTAAAAAAAAAGGAAAAAAGAATGCGTTTGTGATCAGTCTAGTTAATTCCGTGTATATTTTGTCTGGCAGGGTAGCATAAATCTAGTTGTAACAGCTTTAAAGATTGGCAAGTTACCTAGTAAGCAGCTTAAGGTGGGAATTGGGCCTTAAAAGTTTTCTATCTCAATTAGCTAAAATAAGCTTATCCCCTTGCCTATCTACCCAGAATAATTTGTTTTCTTCTAACCTATAATAGACCTTTATAGTCTATGAAGAAAGAGAATTATAATAAGAGAATCCAGAGTTGGACCATTTAATATCTGTGTACAATATGATCTCCTGCTTTGTTTTTCATTTGTTGCCTGAGAGGGGAAGGAAGCAAAGGAGGTTATAACGATAGTAAGACTGTGCCCCAAATCTTACAGTATATTAGATCATACTTTTAAAGTGCTCTATTAAATATTATAGGTAGTGATCAAAAAAGTGTTGGTCCCTTGAGTTACGCAGGTCTCTCCTACCAGAGGCACTAACTGTATGGCCTTGTACTTGATGCTGGACATTAGCTGCTGGTTCCTCCTAAAGATGGAGACTAAGACAGTAACTGTGACATTGTCTGCCACTAACTTCACCAGCATTCAGCTAGGTATGGCCCAGCTTGTAGCTGTAGGACATAGTGCTGCCTTGCTGGTTGTCCTGGAGAGAATAGCTCCTATGCCCAGTCCAACTCTGAAGACCTTGAGCAATCCTGCTAGTGCTGAATCACTGCAAGTGCATGCCAGTGGATTCAACCTTTCTCTACTGTCCCTCCTTGTCTCTGACTCTGGCTGCTGGCCCTCTTCTGCAGCTCGGACACCCAGCTGAACCACACACCCAGCTCTCTCTGCCTGCCGTATTTGCTGCCTTGCCCAAGCTTCCCCGCTTCTGCCCCTGATTAAAGTTACCACCAGGTGCATAACCCATGTGAGTGAATGTCTCACCCATTATATTTGCAGGCATATAGAAACATGAAAAAAAAAATAATTAAAAGCATACTACCAATATTGAAACTAGCCCAGAACAGAGTAAGCAATTACTGAAGATTGTGGGGAGAGGAAACCTCTGGCATGCGGGGGGTAAGAAGCTGTCATGTGGCTGTGACAGTCTGGCTAAGGAATTGGTTGTGTTCTCACAGGGATCAGCTGCAGCCAGCACCAGACTTCCACACCCTACAGCCCTGCAGCCTGGTTGTTGGCTCTGGAGCTGTGCACTGCCATGCTCAGCCACAGCTCGCCATGCCTGGAAGCTCAGCAGCTCCTGGTTTTTGGACATTGTCCTTCAGGATGTTTAAAGATCTGGCACTTAAAGTACAGTCACTTCCATAACAACCCCAGAGAAACAAACTAATCTCAAAAATGCAATGACAGAAATACTTTTATGTAAAAAAAAATGTGTGAAACTGTAATGAGTGCTTTCCCTTGCCTCCCTTGTCCTACAGAGAATCCCCAGAGACATTTCAAGGCCAGAACTGATGAGGCTCTGAGCAGCCTGATCTAGTGCAAGATGTCCCTGCTACTGCAGGAGGATTGGACTAGATGGCCCTGTAGCAGACTCAGCACAACATAGGAGTGAGTGTAAGAGCCATTCACATGACTCTCTGTAGTGCCTGAGTTCTCTGAGGTGTTCTGTGTACCACATTTTAGATTACTGAACATTGAACTTTGTGCATTTGCTTAGTTTGAGTTAGAGGTGTGAAATATAGGTTACTGTCTGAAAGAAAAGCTGTTCTGGGAGAGCTCTTTGCCTGGTTGGAGTGTCTGAGATGACCACAGTTAGCAGGCCTGAACACAGTGGATGTTTATACCTCTGCTAAAATGTTATGTACTGATATCCTCATGACACTATCTAGAAGCATAGAATAGTTTGGGTTGGAAGGGACCTTAAAGATCATCTATTTCCATCACCTCTGCCATAGGCATGGACACCTCCAACTAGATCATGTTTCTCAGTGCCTTGTCCAGCCTCCAGAGGGGGGCCATCCACATGTTTGGATCTATGTAGAATTACGTGTGGACGTGATCTTGTGGGCTATTGTTTCTAGGATGGACTATAGAATCGATTTTGCATGTAGTGAAAATTTCAATCTCCTTGTCAATCTAGACACTGTTAATTATGCCAGTGACTACTCTGTGGATTTGGAAGGTGTAATAAAATTTTATTTAGTACTATTCATGTGGGGACTAAGGCTCAACTATTATTTATGGTGTTTTTTAAAAATAGCTTTAACCTTAGTGGTGTTTTGAAGTATGAAAATTTTAGGGCCAAACATCCTGCAGTGGGAAAACTAGTTGGATAAGCAGAAGGGGTTGCAGTATTCAACTGTTTATAATAACCTGCTGAAGAGGTTGTAGTATTCACCTGTTTGTAAGGACTTGCTATTTGATCAGTCTTTGAAGTAAAAAAAAAATACTGTGTTGAGTATTTTACGAGATAGGTATTCCCTTGTTATTAGGGCTATGCATTTGATAAAGGCTTTATCATTTTCACTCTGATTGGGCAATTGTTCTTGTTTTGTGAACCATGCTGATTTACATGGATGCAAGTTAGTATTAATCTTCCTCATTATAGAGATTGTATTTAGCATCTGGCGGTATGCACAAGTCGTTATTGTCATGTATCTAATGTCTGAAAATCAATGTTTTCAAGACAAACGTAAATAAGAAACTGGACTTTTCATTAACAGGGAAGTAGTTGAAGTTCTGCCATAAATGCTTATGAAAAAATGTATAATACTATTTGGCCTCATATAATTTTCTGAGGAATTCAGATCCTTGAATAACTAGTAGTAGTTTTTTAATATTCTGTGAAGACAGAGCTTGCTTGTTATGTAAATATAGTTACTAAAAATACTAGGACAGAAGTGTTTAATACTATAAATTGATCTTGAGCATAAATGTAACCATGATCCTTTTGAATACTTTCTAGTGCATCTAGTGCTCATGCCAAAAGTGCAGAATTAATCGGAATCTTTTACTTCTGTTAAGGCTTTTGTCTTGAGTATACACTTCTGAGCTGGGTCTCAAGTTGCAATCTGCTTGCTTTAGAAAGTCAGGCAATAAACTTTTCTTATTCTGTATTTGAATCTAATTTCCAATGCAGAAGAACAATAATGCTGGGTATTCAGTAGTGAAGATATTAAACACCTGGTAGCGCAGTTCTTGTGACATTACACAAGGAACCTGAATTCTCATATTTTCCTTGTGTGGTCCTCAGTTCTAAGGAGGTCCTTAGTTCTCTACATTTGAAAAGCAGGATCATACAGTCAAACCTGCACTGAAACTGTTGTTGTTACGCCTGCTCTATTAGTGGTTTATTGCCTTCTCTCCTGTTCTTTATGTTGTAACTACTGGATAGTTCCTTTCACAGAATCACAGAATGTCATGAAGCTGAAACTCATCAGGCCAGAAGAGCCTTAGATTTAAACCTGGTCCTCCTGAAATCAGCGGGAGACTTTTCTAAGGCTTATAGTAAGCTTCAAAATATTATCTCTAGTGTTTTGTGCAGAAAATACATAAAGGCTATACTCTGCCCCAGTGAGACCATTTCTGGTATATTGTGTTCAGTTCTGGTCTCATTTCAGAAGAGACAAGTAAAGGCTGAGGGAGCTGGGTCACTTTAGCTTGGAGAAGAGGAGAATGTGGAAAGGGAGAATGTCAGGAGGATGGAGCCAGTCTCTTCTCAGTGACATGCAATGGCAGGACAAGGGGCAACAGGTGCAAGTTGGAACACAGGAGATTCTACATAAATGGAAGAAAAAACTTCTTCACAGTGAGGGTGACAGAACACTGGAACAGGCTGCCCAGAAAGGTTGTGGAGTCTCCTTCTCTGGAGACATTCAAAGCCCACCTGGATGTGTTCCTGTGTGACCTGATCTAGGTGTTCCTACTCTGGCAGGGAGATTGGACTACATGATCCTTTGAGGTCCCTTCCAATTCCTGATATTCTGTGAATCTGTGATTGGAAGGGACCTTAGGAGATCTTCTAGTCCAACCCCCTGCCAGAGCAGGATCTTGAGCTTGCATGCATTCATGTAGGACACATTCAATTGGCTAATGGCTACTATATTTGCCAGTAGTGTCTGACTGATTTTTAAGATGAATGAGCAGTAGATCTGTGTTTCTAATACAAAATTATTCTGATTCATACAAGCCAGAAAGAAAAAAATATTAAATATTAATTATTAATCATATTATAATATTAATTATTTGAAACAAAAATTTAAATTGTTATCTATGTTTTGCTAATCTTAATGAGATGCATTCTTGACTTAACTGTTTTGTTGATGAGACTTTTTAATAGGTGAGCTGGACAACTCATTGAACCTTGCCTAATCATGTCACTTTGTGTTCTAAGAATGGTGTGTCTGCAGCTTTTAAATTAATTGTTGCTTTGAACATGCTACTGGCAGATGTCTTTTTAGTTGACATAAAAATAAAGTTTAAACAGTCCCCCAAATTATTATATTGATACAGTTCATTGTTTAAGAAACAGAAATATGAGCAGCTTTCATTGAACCTGAAATACATTGTGGGAACCAGTCACCTTTTATGGTACAGCTGTTGAAAAACTCAGTTTTGTGGTTTACTTTATATTGAATAGTTTGTTAATATTGAAGATTAAATGAAGGTATTTAAATCATAGTTGAAATGTTACATTTTGGAACCTAAATCCCTAAAACCAGCAACTTCTTCAAACTTGTTGGGAATGGTAATTTTGTTATCGAGACTTCACAATTCTGATTTTTAAATTAATTCACATAAATATTCCAAATAGTGGAACCAATTAAAAAAAAAAAAGAAAAAGAAAATCTACCTGATGTCAATGCTATTGTGACCTTATTGATTTTTCTACAGTTTTGCGTTCAGTAAGACATGATCATTATGGAATCACATGTATTCTGTGATAGATATAATTTTATTTCCTCCATGAACCCAAATGTCCTAATGTGACTGAAGATTTAATTACAGGAAGTATGATATGAGGTTCTCAGGTTTTGTACAGAAGCTCAACGCAATCGTCCACTGAGAGAAAAAAAGGAACAATTACTGTTCAATTTTTTTTTCCTGTTCAGTTCTTTTCAACTTAGTACAGAGAGAAGACTATAAATTTCAGAGTAGTTCAGTTGAAGATAGCTGGGTTCTGGGATATCAAAACACGAATTTCAATACATCATGTATTTTTAGTATTTAATTCTTCAGACCATAAAAAGTCACAGTACGGGTTTTTTTTTTTTACTTCAAATTTCCTTAATCTCTTGAATGGGACTTTTTGACTCTTATGTCACTGGTGAAGTTTTGCTTTAAAATAAATATCCTTTGAGGAATTGTTTTTGATCATAATTTATTTTTGATCAGCCTGATGTAGTGGGAGGTGTCCCTACACATGGCAGGGGGAGTGGAACTTGATGATCTTTAAGGTCCTTTCCAACCTGAACTATTCTATTTCCTAAGAAAATAAAGCTCGTGCTATGGTGTTTTCTACATGTGTGTGCCTGCTCATGTGCCCTAGCAGCACAGCTAGCACGCACTGAACTCCTTTCCAACTTCGTTATCTCTCAGCATCTTCCTGGAAAACAAGTTCAGCCCAGGAAAGATAGCAAAGAATCAATGCAGGGCACAAATCCGTGTTTTAGAGAAAATGCAGTTTTGTCCAATCACCTGCTTGTGGAACCTTGGTTTTTTATATAACATGCACGTTTATTTTGTTTCTTTTCCAAGTTGTGAAAGATGTTAATTTTAAACTGATTCTTGCATGAATTTGTCCTGGTCCAGGACAAATTTGATGGGAAAATGTGAGATGACAGATTTAGTTCTCATACAGGTATGCAAGCCAGGAGAATATCTGCCTCTGTCTTTATATAGATAGATGATTGCTATTCTCAGTTTTCCTCTATGTTTTGTCTTAAAAGTGTGGATTCTTATCTGATGGTAGGAAGCCCATCTTGTGTTTTTTCATTCTTTTCCTTTCAAAGAAGTATTTTATATTTTCTGTATTTTATTTCAAAATGTGTTAGTTGATGGTTCTCTGTTGTCTCCAACATGACTGCTAAGCCACTAACCAGGCTGGAAAAGGCACTGAACTGCCTGATCTAGTGGAAGGTGTCTCTGCCTATGGCAACGGGATTGGAACTAAATAATCTTTAAGGTCCCTTCCAACCCAAACTATTCTGTGATACTATGATTTCCATTCTTGCACGTCCACCTATTCCACAATATTCCGTCAGGAAGGTGAAGAGAGAGAAATTTATCCTTTAAACTGTGTTTACTTAGTCATTTTCAGTTTGGTGTACCCTCTGCATTGGTCTTGAGGAAGAGAGCTCTGCTTTCCGATTATCCTACCTAATTTTGTCCATTTTTTGCAACAGCCTTACTACAGACATTCTGGTCTTTTCCCTTGGCAATGGTAATATTTCCTGTGTGCAGCTGCCTTCCGGGGACTGACTCTGAGTGGTCTCTGTGGAGGCAGTCAGGAAGCATGCAAGGTATTCCCTCTCCGTTACTCCTTCTCCTAACGTGTATTTTGTTGCCTGTCTTTGCCACAGACAATGGACATCTCTTAAAAAAGGACTTGTATCATTATGTGGATTCCATTTTAATCCATTACCTAAAATATAAAGGCATAATCATTTGAAGTTAGGTGTGCAGCCTGGCCAAAAATAAATTGTCTGTCTTTGAAAACCAAAGAGTATTTTCTTTACTTACAATACATAGCTTTATATTTTGCTACACTGTCCATGAGAAAATAGGAATATGACTTCTCACATTACATTTAATACTGTCCTGAAACTTTTGTTTACTGAATTATCAAATAATAGGCATCAATCATTTATTTTGATTGTTTAAATGAAATGGCACATGCTGGTAACTAATAGGATCTGTGGGGAGAGTTTAAGGAACATTTTTTTTCTTATTCATCACATCTGCAGTAGAGCAAGCCTTGATATCCCCAAGCACATACCAACTTTGTTTCTGCTCATTTCATTTGTAATTACCCGACAAATATTTCCACGACTTCTTCAGTTATCAGTCACTTTCACGTGGAGATGAGTAAAGGCATTCTAATAATTCTGATCTTCAAGATGTATTTCCAGGGTACTGTTACTAAAACAACATTTTGGCTTGTAGGAAAAGTAGGAGGAGCTTCTGCATAGGAAATTTTGTCTTATCTTCTTTATTCAGATAGGTATTATGCATTGTTTTGCCCTTTATCTACTGTCTGTTGTTGACTCCTGCTGATCCCTGACCTCATCTGAGTTCCTCTAAAATCAGTATAGTGTAAGGTCTTAATACCTAATTTAACTGAGAACATAATTTAACTTAGAACAGGGTCTTTTCTCATTCCATAGTTTTTGTAGTCACAACACAACATAAAGATCAAGTAATCCAGCTGATACTGGATTTTCCTAAGGGAGTTCTAATGGCTACTTATAACAGCTTAGAAGTCTAGACCTAAAACAGACAACCTTTAGTGCATAATGAAGATAACTCCATTAGGAAATTTTTGCTTCCTTTAGTAGTATAGCCAAATCTGACATCCTGTTCTTATTTTTTGCTTCATAATGCTCATGTCATTGACATTTATAAAATAATTTGGCTGGAAATATCTTTACTACACAGTCAAGTACATGCTATGACCAAGTATATTTCATTGCATAATTTTGTTAGTTATTATGATATTAGAGAGCAAGTATTTTTAAAATATAACTCCTTCCATTAAAAACTAATATGATTTGTGATATTAACAATAGTTTTGCAGTTCAGCCATACAAACCACAGCTGTATTAAATTGATCAGTGCACTTCCACTTAACACTTTCTATGCAAGTTAGGCAGGTTTTCTTAAAGGTGTTATCTTAAGTAAAGAGGTGTCTGCTCCAGTATTTTGCCTTAATGCTTGATTTATTTGCTTTAATAGGCTTAAACCAGACCCTTTATGTTGCTTTAATGTATTTTTTGCATATATCATAAACACACCCACACATGCATCAGTTCAATATTCCAGCAAGGCAGCTGATTTTAAAAAAATGTTGTTAAACAAGTTGAAACTGGTTGGCACATATCTGAAAAAAAGAAATCAAATAAAACTGGCAACTAAAGAGAAAGGGAAGTTGATACTGGCAGTTCATCACAGAGGTCTCTAGGTAAAACATATGCAAAAGCCCTTAAAATGGATTTCTACTTTGAAAAGTGACTGTGTAAAAATGTCACCCTACTCAACAGATTCATTCCTTGTATGTAATCTGTGTTACATCTCCTTGCCCTTGTAATAAGATACATTTTTTATTTCTGATTTCTTTTCCTGTTAACTCTACCTTATCAGCACAGACCTGGCTTGCATTTTGACATTTGCATTACCAATGGTCAGTCACTTGACTATAGTTTGGAAAGGATCTTAAATGCAAGTTCTGTGGCAGCATGAAAATTCACACTTAAGCTGTCATATTCCAGCCTGAGTTTGAATTACTGGTACCCTACACTAAATGTTTCCTCTTTCACCTTTTGGAGTTTAAATTATACCAATTTGGTAGTCATGTTCAGTTTCTATTTCTAATTAGCATTTTACATGATTCATTTTGTCAAGGCAGGGTTTTTTTTAATATCCTTTTATCATGGTAGATACTTAATTAGACATGCCAAAAGTATAATTATGCTTGATCACCTACTGCTAACACCCCTGAAATGATCTTGCTCTAGTGCAGGTATTCATTTATGTATCTACTTAACTTGTCTGCATGCTCAAGTTCCTTTCCCTGGTAAACTACTGAAGCATGCAGTAACTGTCAGATATCTAATTCTATTAGTCATCACTTTTAAGATCTAATTACAAGTGCTGTTTGTAAATACAGTTACCAATCAACCTGTGTGTTTCTTTTGCAACTTTTATTTCTTTACTCTGTCTCTGTATGGTTGTGCTTAATTTTTAAACTGTAGGAAAGAAGACAGAAACATATCCGTAACTGAGGAAGAGAGGTGAAGAATTTCAAGCAGGGTAATAAAAGTGTAATTACAACACTTTCATAATCCATGAGCAAATTTTGCATTGCTTGATGTGAATAAAAAAGGCAATAGCTGAATTAGGGACTTTTGTTTGGGTATTTTGTCACAAAGAAAAATTTTTGAATGGTTTTAGATTTTGTGGGCATTGACATATTGTCTGGCACATTGCAAACCTGCTTAGAAGACATCACAGCTCCTGACAGATGTAAAAAAGGCTTAAGAGTTTATTTTGAGATACTTTAAAAAAGCTATACTTCACCATGGTGACTAAGTTGGGGAGATGTAACAAATAGGGTTGACATCTTTCTGTTTTTTGTGTTGTAACCCTGAAACTGTACCTAGAGTTTGGCTACTGGGTTGAGCCTAAGATCAGAAGAGCTAAAAAAACTCCACATTTCCACTATGTTTGGGATATGTGGCACTGAAGCTGTTTTGTGCAAAGCAGAGTTCATGGGATTAACATCTTTTGCTCACAGTCAACAGTTTGCTGCTGATCCAAGCCATCATTTCAGCTAATGTTAGGAGCCATCTATGCCCTGAACACTTTTCTTAGGGCTTATGTCCTTCTCTGCTTTCCTCACAGCTCTAACATTTTGTAGTTGATACATTGTGGTGATAGAGACCCCTACCTGCTCACATCTCTCTTTTCTACAGTTGTACATGATAGTAGTTTGTGCAACTAACTGTTTTATACAGGTCAGGCCATACTGTGGGATGAAGGTAGGAGTTACTCATTATTCACAACCAATCTTTTAAATGTTTTCTGACCTGACTTTCTGTTTATGAAATGTAGAGGATATACCAGGGAATTTATGACACTCATTAATTTTTTTCTTCCTTTCAAATAAAGTCTAAATCTAGTGAAAGTTTTCTAATCTGGTGCTTGTTACTGTAGCAACGTAAAATACGGCTTTGTATGTTTCTACTATGAGCTGACATGAGATTCTAGTGCTAGTGGAAGTATGTAAAATTGCTTTGCTTCCACCCTCCCTGCAGTTTCTTTTGCAGTCTTCCCATGCTTGCTTTTGGACAGTGTGTGACTGTACCTCTGAAAAATGAAGGTTGCACATATCCTTCAGCTGCAGTTTTATGAATTCTTCGTTAGTGGAATTCATGATTTATCAGTTACAAGTCATTATAGTGAAATGATGCCTGAAATGCCTTCTGTGTTATGCAGATTGTCAAATGACATGATCTAATGATCTTTCTGGACCTTAATTCCATGGACTGCAGTCTTAGGATGCCAACATTTTGGGATTATATGTATTAATTTCAATAATATCAAAAGCCTGATGTGTCATGTTTTGATACACTGGACTTCGTCTCAAAGAGAAAATGTCACACACAGCTTTTTGAAGCTTTTTTTTTTATTGTAATGTGGGATCTGTCATGACTGTGCCAAAAAATCTGTTGATGCAATTTGTGTTGCCAGTGCTTTGAATCAGGGAGGGTGAAAAAACTCAAAATAAAAACATATGTCATAGAATTCGGGATTTAGATCTAAATGCCAGCTTCTCATGATGGCCATAGTCATTATCTGTCTGTAGAAAAAAATCTACACGCACCACCTCAAGTTATTTTGACATGCATATTTTAAAATTAAGATAGGATATTAGCAGAGAAAGGGTTATTCTCTCCTTTTTTATGTTCACTATAGAGCCATGGAAAGAGACTTGGCAAAACAGTTCCCACTGATGACTAGCAAGGAATGATTATGCTCTTTCTCTTCATAATAAATGCATCATACTGTTTTTCTAGCTACTTTCAGCTCTTCAAAAACAACCAACACTGATAGCATTTAATTATCTTGAGCTTCACTAAACTAATTCTGCTAATAGTTACTGCAGATCATTTTCTTCCAGTCTGATATTTGGAACCTGTTTTCTAGTTTATAGTGTTCCTCTGAATAGAAATTGGTTCCAGTAGAAAAAGGGAACAGGGTTGTGTCCAAGCATGTAGTAGCTTAAGTAGAGCCTATAAAAGTAATTGCAAGGGTGTTAAATTGGAAATACTCATTGAATGTAAAAGGAAAAATACACAAACATTAGCAACTGCTAAGAATAGTCACAATTCTGAATTGTTTATCTTTTCTATTATGCTAGGTTTGGTGATACAATTTTTACTCTTTCTTATTTTCTTCTGGGCATTCTATTCAATATCATAATTGGGAATAGTTAGTTACTACTCAGGACTGATTCTGAAAGTGTCCTGAGAAAATTAGCTAAGTTCTGTTGTAAGTTTGAACAGTCAGTTTTAATTGAAAGTTTAATTTAAAATATAATGTGAAATTGTCATTTAAATGAAATACAACAATTGGGAAATAATGTTAGATGAATGGGAGTTTAAAGAGAAAGAGTTTAACTGGAAGTTATTAAAACATTTTAAAAAGAAACTTAATTAGGGACAACCAACATCAATTTGTGAGAAGGCCAGCCAGCTTAGGATGTTGAGATGGCAAACAAAGGAAGCTGAGTGGATGTTTATTTTGACTTCCAAAAAGAATGTTAGAAATTAATCACATCCAATACCATTGGCTAAGGTACGAAATCTTGTTGCCAATGTAATATGGTTTATTAAATAGAAAACTGGCTCACAACATTAGGCAAACCACAGCAATAGAATATAACAATTATTTTAATAGTCAGAAATTACTAATGCTTACTGTAGGGAACATCTCTGGGTCATGTAACTTAAAAACATACAAAAGTTTCCATGATTGCATCACTGTGCTTATGAATTCAGGAAATGAAAACGATATGATTTATAAAGTAAAGTTACTTGGCTGTGTTGCACTTTATGTGTCTGTTATAGCATTCAAACAGACTTTTAGTACTGTTGATTCAGTGGACAAATCAGATTTCAGATGTTCCTTTCCTCCAAAACATTCCCCCCAGGAATTTGAAGAAATTCTTTTCTCTTAGGGGAACTCTCCTGGCATCAAAATCCAACAGGAATAGAGAGCTACAGGCTTGTTGCTGTCATAATCCTATCAACACAAGCTTTTTTCTTTTGAGATGGTCTGAGCAGTCTGTCACAGTGTTTTGGAGGACTGGTTGATGCACAAAACTAAGTTGGCTGGCAGGAGCTCAGTCAAAAGAAAAGAAAGAAATGCTGGTTTTATTTTAAGGAAAACTACCAGAAAATTTGGCGAAGTATTCATGAGATACGAATCCTGCTAAATTTCTAGTGGTTGGCAATGTTCAAATAGCATCAATGGCCAAAAAACATTTTTCCATCTGTGTTTTTGTAGGAGACTGAGAGTGGAGCACTGTTTCATGCAGACTTCTTTTGTCTGCTTGTGATTAGTGACTTGCAACATGCATTTTACTGAACTATAGTTTAATCTGCCTTCATAACCCAAAGCTGATAAAGACCATGGTAGCCTCCTTATTTCAGTGGCTCTATCTCCATTTAATACAACAGGTGAGTTTTTCTTGTGCTTGCATGACTCTGGAAACTGGAGTGTTAAAAAAAATTCAGCAAATACCCAGAGACTTGTGATAAAATCATAAATTAATTATGCTGTATTCTTGAAGTGATATTTAAGATACTGTCTTTGACCTGTGGAACACCTGAAGGCTTGAAACTTGTCTAGGCAGTTTATTCTAGTAGTGAGAAGCATGGGAGCTTGAACAAAAGATCCCCATTTAAATCAGAGCAGCAACTGGCAATGTTCCATCAATATTGTACTTCAGATTTTCTTTGCCCCTATTTCTGTCTTACTGAGTCTACTGCTGTAATTTGAAGAACTTGCTGAGATCTTCTGGACATTAGGGTTTTTTTCCTACTGTCATACGAAGAGGTGTATGCCGTTAGCAGTGCTGAATCTGCTTTTACTTACATGCAGAAAACTTCTACAGATAGAATACTTTTCATACATTTATTATTTGCTTTCTTCGTTTGTCTTATATCTATGTTGCAAATAAAAGATCTTATCTTTCAAGTAGCTGTAAATACAGCTTTTCATTAATAAATTGTTGTCAACTGCAGAGAGAATTGTAGTTGGATTGGATGCTGGCTCATTAAGTTTGTGCTTATTAGTAAAATGCACAATTAGTATCAAAGTACACCGGACAAGTTTTTGAACATTCAATTGTCATGAGTTCAGATCAAAAATAACATGCATTACTTGGTACTAGAATGTTTGGGAAACATTCAAAAAAATAGCACTTTAGACATGTAACTGTTTGCTGTGTTAGAGCTGAGCCATGCTTATGACTTTGAAATACATTATGAATTATTTATAGCTTTAAATAGTCACATGTTATGAGGATAGTTGATAGCTGATACTGTGCTTGCCTCACAGGATCTTTCTCATTGAGAGAGGTGAATAGAAGTGGATGAGTTCTTTCAAAATTCATATAGATTTCCTCAAAGTTTTCTGTGCACACACTTGGGTTTGCTCTGCTTATCTTCTGAGATCTGGAAAGTCCTTTCATCCTTGTTTCTGGGAGTTGCAACACAGGCACTCTGCTAGAGTGTGCTAGAGAAAAGTGTGCTAGAGAAAAGTGTTGCCTGCATGTCAGCCTGAGTGCTCTCCATCACAGAATGTCACCCAGTACACTCCAAATTTGGTAACATTAAAAAGAATTGTAGATGTAGCAGGCAAGCAAACAAAAAAAAAGTTCAACTGTGTTTTGTCAAGTGCTTTGGCTATCCAGGTCAGTGTACAGAAATTGTAGCTTAAATAAACATTTATTATGTAAAGGCTTATGGTATTGAAGCAGAAGCACTTTAAGGTGTGGTTAAGCTACACTGAAAGGATACAGGATTGGTTTTGGTGGTGTTTAATTTGCTGACGACTTGTATTTGAATAGATTTTTGCTCATTGCTGCTGCTCTTGGCAATAAATTAAATGTTGAAATCAACAACTTATTACTACTGATATCTCTCATAAGCAGCTAAGTGACAAGCAGACATTGCTTCTAGGTTAGATTGGGAGGACAGTATGTGGAAAAAGAATATGAAAGATTTGAAGGTCTACTATATGCCATCAACACTTTTATTTTTTTAAACAGAGAGGTTAGTTAAAAATTAAGAGTATCACTTGCATATATTGTTTCATTTAGTGTGCAGTCATGGTAAGATGAAACATGGCACAGACAAAGTGAGATGTGGTTTGTTACTTTGGCATTTCTGTCATCTCACTTGATGCTTCAGCTTTGCCTTAAGAGAGCAGACTTCCTCGGCCAATGATGACAGCAGGGCTTATATTGAATAGCAAAGAATGTAACTGCATATTCCTCATTCAGGTAAAGAAAGTATTGTCCTCATAGGTCCAAATACTTTCTAGTGGTTTTTTCCCCGATGTGTGAAAGATCACCAGCCAGCTTTGTAGAAACAAGTGTTAGAGCATCTGCTTTGAGATACAGCAAAATCCCTTGCTATTAGTTAAGATGAGAAGCTGTGTCTCTTGCTTCATTTAATAAAACACAGAGAAATTTCTGTACAATCATCTGTGAGTATATACGTGGAAGGTTTTGAGTAGAATGTGATCTTCATGAGATGGTAAAGGAGTTAAGCACAGAAAAATTTCCCATCCTCCGAGAAGTGCTTGGGAAAAAACTAACAGTTGCAAAGGAATGTGAACTTGCTGCATGTGAGCTCATTCATGGTCATAGTCCATGCCTAGTCCATGCCAAGCCTAGCCTTCAGCACACACAAAGTTATTAGAATGAATTTCTCAGAGGATTTTAAACTGTCTCGAATTTGTCATGGGCCGGAGTAAATGCATGACTTGGCAGCCTGGATGCTCTGATACATAGTAACTCTTTGTTCCACAGTGACTTGTTCCTCTTTTGAAGCTTCTGCAATTTTTGAAACCAGACTAGATACCTCGCTTAAAGTTTGGTTCTAGTTCAAACAGTAAGAATTGAGATTTGTATAGAAACTTTATGGATTGTCTGTAAGACCAGAAATTGCCATGGTTGATGTAACTGTCAGCCTGTCAAATCAATGACTGACATAACTGTCCTTTCTAGCTCATTTATTTTCCTAGAGAAAGGATTTTAATGCCAAGTTCCGCTAACATTTTAAGCTGAAGTTTTTAACATTGTTTTACTGTCAACTATGCAAGGCTGAGATTTACTCAACATATGTATACATCATAAAAAAGCTCCCTCTGAATATTACTCAGTAAATGCGACCCTTTTCAAACATAGAGCTAGATACTAGAAAAAGCAACCAATTCACTTCTGAGAAATTTCTGCATGATTACATGTCCCTGTGTTTTTAGCCCTGAAGCAATACAAATTTTTAAATTGGAATTGAAAGAGTAAACCCTTCCTTAGAAAGACTCATTCTGTACTGTGTGTATCGTTACTGAAGCTGTTTTACTTTGAAGCACAGAAAGAACACTTAATTTTTATTTACTATTATGAAGGAAACTCTTTGATTACAGTGAGAAAAAAGCTGAAAAATATGAAAATATGACTCCAATTTGGGCAAAGTTCCAGAGGCGGGAGAGAGTGATGCTTTTATCTTCAGAGGGTCTTTGACTGCTGCATTTATTCCATTAATAGCTTCAGTGAAGCTAATGTCATACTTTGTGCATTTGCTTCTGTGTCTGGCCTTTGTATAACTGCAGATGAAGGTATTTTGATGTTTAACTCTGCTGGGAAATATGGTGAAATAATAAGCTGTCTCTTATTTCCTTGGTTTGTGTGGAACACCATGGGAATATTCTAGTGTTGACAGATGTGTTTTTTCAAATTTACTTTTCATAATTTTGAATATTAAGCATTAAGACTATAATCAAATAAAAGTCATTAGAAGTTATGTATACTTAAAAGTAGTTCAGCTGTAGTTTCAACTATTGAAAAGGCTGCTGTGAAAGTATTGTACCAGACAAACTTAGAGAATGCTGGCCAGTCTGAAGGGAAGGTTAGGTTCTACCCATGTATTGAAAGAACTGCTGAATGAAAGCATGTAACTGAAAGCGTCTGTAAAGCCTCATGATTGATCTTTAAACCCAACATCTACACATGTACTCATTTTATTCTCACTGTGTATTTATTATTAGGTGTAATTTTACCTTTGTTCAATGCAGAGATGTAATAAGCAAGGGCACCATAGTTGCTATTCAGCTCTTTCCTGTCTTAATTTCTGCCTAATAGATAAGTGGGAAATGTCTATGGAGATATATATGTGTGTGTATATACATATATATGTACACACACACACACACATATGTATATATATGCCAGGATTTTGGAACGCTCTGCAGATGTTTATAGCCAAACTAACCATGCCTTCCAAAACATCAGGTAAATGAGGTAACTGTGTAACTCAACTTTGATCTGCTATTAGTGTGTTGATTCTTAGCCATAGGCTTTATAGTGATGTGAAGGCTTTAGGAAAAATATTGCTGTAATATGCATGTCTCATTCCAGTACATGGAAAGCTATTCTATTTAGCTGAAGAGTGTAATTTTAGGTCTTTATTATACCATTATACTATTTTCAGCAAATGTTTGCTTCTCCCAAGTTCTAAGAATTTTGTAAGACTTTCAGTTTTGAAATAATTTCATGAATATAAATAATTCCTACTTAAGAAGAATAGGTCAAAATAAGTGTTATATACATGTTGCAGACAGGGAAGTGCAATTTCTAGTTGTCTTTGGTAGGAATGGGATAACCAAGCAAAATTAACTCATTCAGAACTCATTCTCTTGGCATGGCATGGCATGGCATGGCATGGCATGGCATGGCATGGCATGGCAAGGGTTAGATCTGTAGAACTAATAACTAGTATGTTTTATGCAGGTGTGCTTCACACATCACAGTGTGATTTGTGAAAGTAATTCAGGTAGTGATTGGAATTCAAAATATCTGTGACGTGAAAATGCTGAAGAAGTCATACAGAAATTATGGGAGCGAGTTAAAAAGCATGGAAATATATAAAGGAAAGATAGGGATTCTTATCACCATTTTGAGACTGTATGATAAGAATGAGAGTTTTGATCAACCAGATATGTTGACTGTAGCTAGTATGTAAGGCAATGTGTATTTCTTTTGAAATCATCCCTGTGTTCTGTGCAACGGAGAGCAATCATATTCCTGCTCTTATTTTGGAATGCTAATGGGGCTTCTTCTTTCCTTCTGTCAAAGCATAAGATTAGTACACAAAAAATGAATAGTATCAGCTCTTGCCTCTGTGAATCACTTGCTATCCCTGAATCTGCAAATTTTCAGTCTTCTTAAATTTTTGTGTCTGTGCATGAAGCAAAACTAGTAAAATCCTAGAATCCATGGATATTTGGTCAAGGAATGTAGTGAGTAATCCTGTAGTGGAGGATTTCTTGAGATGGTATCTCCTGCAGTCTTTTGACCCACAATTATTCCTTATTGAGATCCTAAGTAAAATTACATGTTTGGGTTTTTTAATACCCCAATGCCTATAATCTGGTTGGTTCTGAATATTGTTGGTGAAAACAAGACAGAATTTAGTCCAGATTTAGTCCATAATGCTTTACATAATTCAGTTAACTTCTGTTATCTCTTGTGTGAAAATTAGCTTCCTGCAGCAAACACTCAACATAACATACACTCAAAACAAGAGGAAAAACAACCAAGAAGCGAGGTCTGTACTCTGCTATCTGCCAAGGGTATGTTGTGTATGTGATTTCCTCCTCTTTGTAGCTCAGCTGAGGATATCTTTTGATACATTTGAGTGATATTTAAACTATTTATGGCCTTCCACACTATGCTGAATAATCTACACTGAGAAAGCCTTATAAAGTCAAGTCCAGCAGGCAGCTGTCCAGAGTATAAGGTTCAAGTACACACTACTAGTGGTTTTAACCAAAGTAACATTAATAATAAAAGGCACAATGTTATTTGATAGAAACCTAGAAGCTGCCATTCTGATTGGGTAGTAGCCTAATTACTAGGTTTTATGCCCGTGGAATGTTTCCTCCATTCCTGCAAAGGCACTGCTTGAGCTGCACCCTATCATAGAATCACTTCTTTTGCCTCAATTTCGCAAAGTGTGGGGATTTTTATACTTGTTGATGTTTTAGGCACCCAGTCATTTTGGAATTTTTGGAAATAACTTGTGTTGGTAGAAATCTGAATTTGGCTTCTATGGATTAGTATTTTCACTAATGAAATTCAATGAACTGATCAATGATCTTTAATTTCTTTATTATTTTTATGTCTTGTGATCATGAGGCTCGTTTGCCCCCCTGCTTTAAAAGGAAAAAAGACATCTCATTCTTTCTGGTTTTATCTTGGTTTTCAACTTAAAATTTTGAAAGCCAAATGAATAAATTCTAATTCTCTTCTTGGTTTCATTAGACTGGTATTTGACCATATTTATATTACAGAATAGGAGGAATTATGCCCTACAGAAATATTTACTATGTCCTCTTGGTTTGCTTAAATTCTTGCTTTACTGTTAAGCTTTTTGTTTTACTGTTAATCAAAACAGTACTCTCCTTTGGCCTTTGAGCATAGCCTTCTTGTTCAGAAATAATTTGAGGTTTTTGGATATGATTTTACAAGGATTGCTTTCAATTTATATAGGAAATTTTAATTGCATTTTCTTTCTTGTAGGAGCTGGGGTCTAATGCAACTGAGTAATAGGGATTGCTCATATTCCAGCAATGTTTTCCTCTGGGACAGAGTTTTGGTGTGTTGCTGCACCTCAGATACTTCAGCATCACTTCCTGTATTCAGAAAGGCTATACAGCAGGATTATATCCTGCATCACAGACTTGTGTTCTATCAAAGTTGAATTCTGATTACTGAAAGGATCTTAAAAATAATTCTACATAATCATTTGCTTTGGAAGATGATTAACACTCCCATTTTATGCCTATGGTTATAAATTGGGTGTTTTGATTTGCAAGACAATTGCATGTGCTTTAAATTTAATTAGGTGACTATATCTATCAAAATTTTAAGCAACTTTCTGAATTTTGAAAATTTCTTAGTAAGTTGCACTAATCCTCATTTCATTTTCCTCACACTTTCTTTGTATTCTTCTACTGTATCAATGTAGGTATTAGCCATGGGTGATCAATGCAGCTATACAGGGTTACTAGTAGTGAAGGATGAATGCAGGGAGATTCATGTATTCATCTGTGCATTGACTTCACTAGTCCGTTCAGTGCTCCCATTAACATTATGTTTCAGTTAATATATATAGCACATATGTATGGTACACGAGTTAAAATGGCATGAAGTAGATTGTATTTAAGATGAAAGCTTTAATTTGGAGCTGCAGGACTAGAAATGCTGCTCACGTGAAAGCTTCCCAGGGTCACGCTAAAGGCTGACAGTTCCCAGTGCCTGTCTCTGACCATGGCCGGATCAGACTCCTGTTGTACTGGAGTAACACAGGTGAGGTAGACGCTGATGCTTCACTCATTTTCCCCTCCCAATTCACACTCTCTAGAGACTTCCTACAGGCTGTTTTTATGCCGTTCTACCCAATAATATACTTCTTCCATGAATTTCTCAAATTAATTGGAGAATATATTTACAGTTTTGCCATCTGTGGCAAACTCACTGTGGCAGTGAGTTTCAGAGTTTGGTTGTACTTTTTGCAAGGGAAACGTACTCCCTTCAAAAGGATACATATTCTTGAGTAAGTAGATAGTTGCACCAAGGGAGAAGTTGACAGTAAGAATATTAGCTGAGGAAAAAAATTCACAACATGCAATCTTATTTAACTTTATCAGTCTAATGTGTATGTCAAATTTTCCTTCAGTGAGTTTTGTCCATTTGTGACATACAGTGTGCCATTTGCATTAAGAGGAAACGGATGTGGTGAAAAACACCAAAGAAGTTGCCTCTCTCTGTAAGTTACATTTTAAACTGCTTTCTCTCCTCATAAAGTGTTTTTTAATCCCAGTTACCAATAAGAATCAAGAAAAAAAGCTCGGCATCAAAGACTCATTGTATTACATTTTTTTGGCAGCTGGAAGTGAAGCGAATGATCAAGTATGTGGACTATCCTAAAATTGGCAATTTGTTAGAAATATTACAGACATTCCAGGTATCTTCTGACACAGCAGTGTATGAAGTCAAATTATTCCTCTCCACACATGGGTAATTTAGCATTAAGTATAGTGTGACATCTGAGTGTGAAAAAGGGAACTAACTGTAGGTGGAAGAGAATTTTCCCTTTTAACTGTCAGAATGTGTTTTTAAGTAAACCGATGTGCAATTGTTTATAAAGGAGAAAAAAGCTCTTGTTCACAAAGTAATGGAATTATTTAAAAAAATATATAGATAAATGTATAGAATGTATAGAAAAATGCCTGAGAAGATCCAAACAGTAGCTACATTAATAATGTTTTTAAGGAGGAAATGCTCTCACCTCTAGATATTCTTTTGTCTGCTGCAATCTTTCAGAATCATCGTGATATTGTATAAGAAATTTATGATTATTGGTGGATGATTTTTGGTGGTCAGTATTGCCACATTGAGACAAATTTTTCTCTTCCAGAGAAATTGCTTGTTTGGTTTCTGGTGGCTCCATGAACTATTTTGAGGAGCAGTTTGTTCACTTTTATGGAACTTCCAAAAGTACATGAGATAGGATCTTGGTTCTGTGTTGGGGGGGGAGATTAAAATTTTTGGCCATGTTGCTCTGATAGAAGTTTCTGTTTCTCTGCTAATGTTTTGCATCAACTGCAAATGGTAGTGACCAACTGCACTGAAGTCCCACACAGAACCCAGTGTCTAAGGATTTTGTATAATCATTATTTTAGTTGTAATTGTTGTTACATTTATGGCTGGTAGCATGTAGGATAGTGTGGCTTCCTTTTTAAGCATGCTATGGTTTGTGTTCAATATGAGCTGCATTCTTTTGGTTCTTTGCAATAGATAAGTTGGATGCATAATTCTGTTTTATTTTTAGTTTATGTGTGGATGCATTTCAGCTGTGGGGTGATTTGGCCATCTATGGAAATGTTTTCTTTGCCTGAATGATTTACAATCATACTCCCAAAAAAACTAAATTGAAATTATTCAAAATTGTGTACAACAAAGAATATCAGGTTTTGGGGTTTTTTTGGTTTTTTTTCTGTTTCCATGTTGAAAAATATCTGTAGACAATGGCTTTGTAAGTAGTTTTCCAGCTTTTGAAATTTCATTACAGGTAACTGCAATGTTGGGACTTCATGCTGCTAGAAAACAAAAGGTTTTGGATGCTTCCATTGGTCACTTCATTGGAACTAAATAGTGATTAATTTTAATTTTCTCATCAAAAAAATTTAAAAATCTATAGTTATTTAACATAATTTATATTTAAGTACTTGAAAAAACAGCTTGATATTTCAGTGATGTTGAGGTTCTGAAACCTTTGCAAGTTCTAATGACCACTAAAAAACTGGCTAGTGCTCAAGTCACCTTTCAAGTCTGCATCAGGAATCTATCTAACTGTGGGCATCTCATTTGAAAAATCTGACCCTAATTAGTTCCTGATTATTTTTGGCATTCCATACTAGTGAAATTTTAATACAAGTTGTCTGATACTGCACTCTTGACATTCCTGGATGCCACCTTCCTTCTGCAGCTCCTTGAAAGGTCTCTGCAGTATCTTTGTGATAGATATTCTTCATATGTGGCTTAGTACTAAGTGTGGAACACCAAAAATGGGACATCAGGTGGGTTGAATACATGCAGATGTTTCTGTGGTAAGGGAAAAGTGTAAGATTCAGTAAGATTTTGGAGATGAGCCATTAGTAATGCTGATACTAGTGTTTACTAATACTACTGTTTAGCCTCAATGCAGCAAAGCTCTTAAACAAGAACTTGTTTTAGAGATGGTAAGGGTCCTGTCTCTGTTTTTTCCATTGTCTTTTTAACTCCTTACAGTAGAGTTTAAATAGGTGAAGTTCAGCATGTGCTTAAAAGCCTTAAAAGTGTAGAAATTTTACTTATTGTTTTGCTTAATCTTGGTCTCTGATGGTGATCCTTGCAGAAAGGAATAGGATCAATTTGGGAGGACATGAAGGGCAATGCCTAAAGGAATATAGGGTTGAAGTAATGAAAAGTTCTTCTGTTTAAGTGCCTTTGTAACAGGATTTTTGTAAAATGCACAGTAAATCAGTGAAACCTAGCATTTTTCAGTGGTTCCTTATTGCATGTTCTGCCAGTTTTCTTAATACCCAACTTGAGAGAACTTTTCTATGCTAAGTATTATTAATCAAAGGTTCAGCAGGCACTTTGTCTGGATCTAGGAAATGCTGTGAAATGCTAAGAACGTTGACAAATTAGACAATGAATGACTGGAGCATGGAAAAAGTGAAAAATGTTTGCTTTTGTTTCTGCAGCTCAGGTTTTTTAGGATAGTGGATTTGTTCAATCACAGGTGGTATTCTTTTCGTGTAGCTTCTATGTATGTTTATTGGGGAGGGGGGGTGTTTCTGTGCAAATAATTTATATGAGCATCCAGAACTCTTAGTTAAAAAAGATATGATCTCAGGAATAAAATTTGAGAGACCTTTCTTAGGCCTATTCCCATCAGAAAAAGCCCAGTCTCTTCAGGTTGACATTCATCCTTATCGGCACTCAGTCATACTACTGTTGCATGAGCAACATTGCCATGTGAATGGTTGCAGTTGAACTTGTAGTTGCCCTTGAAGGGAGCAGATGCAGACACGGTCCCTATGAACTTTTCTTCCTTCATTGTCACAGTATTTATGGTGGTTACTGAATCTCGGTAGGTTTTGTCGAAGTCTTGAGGATCAGGAGCTTTCACAACAGAAAATAGGGCTTGAGATACCTGCTATAGATATGGAAAGACAATATGCCAAAATAATTGCTTGGGTAGCACATTAGCTGTCTGGTTTCTGTCTGCTGGCAGTGTTACACTTTCCCTTTCTGCATTCCTGAGCAGTCCTGGGGCAGACACGGTCTCATCTGGATTCTCCAGCAGTGCTTCCTTTGGGCTCACAGTCCGTTCCCTAAGAGTTTCTTGTCTTGATCCATGGTATCTAGTTCACTTGTCAGCACTAACAATAAACTTCTAGTTCTTGAGCTGTCATTAGTTTTGACATTGTATTGAAATAAGCTTCATTATGCTGCCATGCTATGATGTTCCAGAATTTTATAATGGGTTTTTTTAAGTAGTGGAACAAGGCATTTCAATGCCCCTGGATTTCAGTGTAGCACAAAACTTTTAATGGAACTGTTGGTCATATTTTTAATTGGAAAAATAGGCACTGTTTATGATAGTGGAATAATAGAGTCATAGAATTTGTTGAGTTGGAGGGGACCTTTAAAGGTCATCTAGTCCAGCTCCCTGGAGTGAGCAGGGACTGCTTGCGCTAGATTAGTTGCTCAGAGCCTCATCAAGCTTGGCTTTGAATGTCTCCAGTCATAATACTGCTTCTTACCAGATGCTCTCAATGCAGTTTTTATACTACCTTCATTAGAGTATTATCAGGAGACTGTGGTGAATCTTTCACTTAAAGAAGATGAAGAGCAACATCAGAGAAAAGCAATGCTATTTAACTTGCTTTTCTTATCTTTTTCTGTATGAAGATTTCATATCTCAGTTGTATTCATAAGCAACGCCAAGAGGGAAGTTCTTCTGTTGACTTCAGGTGGTACTAGGATTTTTTTTCAAGAAAATGATTTTTTAAATATTTGAGGAGTTGTTTGTTCTTTTTTTTTTTGAAATCTGGTTAATTTCCATGTCTTCTTTGTGTCTCTGTTTAAGGAGAGGATGAGAACATAACGGAAGCTTAATATATAAACAACTTTCTTAATATGATTTAATTGCCAAAATAACTTGTAATACATAGTGAGCTGGAAACCAAATGGATGAATACATTATAATTTTATCTAAGTTCTTCTAGTGTTTATTCATTGTTATTATTTAAAGATGTCCTCTCTCTGGCAGTAGCCTCTCCCCTTATCTGCATAATTCTTATTGTCTGTTTGCAAATTTGACTTACATAAATCTGTGCATGCTTTACTGATACAGAGTGGATTAATCAAATCAGCAAAATAGCTATTGCTTTAGCAAAACAAGATGTTAGGTTTCATTTTAAATAATCCTCAAGAAAGGCAAAGAAAATGTGTTTGTTTGATAGCAGTATAGCATTTGTTGTAGTCTAAAAAAAAAAAAGAACAAAAACAAATTTTCAAGTGTTAATCTGAATTGCACTTCATTTCTCATTGAGTGTCCTATTGTATCACTTCAGTTTGCTGCTAAAAGGCACTTACTTTTCTTAGCTGTCTGCCAGAACACATTTAAATGAGTGGGAAGTAGGAGGACCATAAGAGAGGTGAATTAGTACTGTGTATGGCAGCAGCAGGTTGGCACAGAGGACTTCTTTGACCCAGTCACCACAATCTGTTCTGTGGGAGATGGAAGGCAGTATGTCCTGGCTCTTGGACACATTTTCAGCAGTCATGAGAGAACAGCCTGTGGGCTAAGTGACACTGTGGTTCTCCATGCTATTCCTGGCCTTGTGGGATGTGGTGTTGCAGCAGATGGTTCTTGTCCTGTTGGGTGGATTTGAAAGGTACGCACTGGAAAGGCACTTGATTGAGCGAGAGAGGGGAAGGAATGAGAGGGATAAACATGTCATGTTTATTTTTCTACCTTTTTTTTGATGTTTTTCCTTTCTATCCTTGAATTCTGTATAAATATATATAAAAATATATTAACAAGTAAACAGTGAGACCATTTTCACGGGGGAGGATGACAACAAAATCCAACCACTAATGTTTCCATGCCCAGTAAATGTTCTGACTTTCTGTTTGACCTAACTTGGACAGTCTTCAGTTGTGTTCATAAACTCTTCGTCTCTGAACTTCTCAATCATGTTAGTAGCTAAAATGAATTAGCTTTCTGGTGTCACAGAGCCTAGATAAGAACACTAGAGAAAGAAAGAGGATCTTCTTAGACATCTTGATTTTTTTAAATAGAGGTTTTTTGGTTAAATACAAGACTTTTTATAACTGTAAAATCTGTCTCAGGAATTGCCTGAGGAAATGTAAAGTCCAATGTACAAAATGCTTCATACTCATTTCATAATCTATTGCAAAAAATAGTAATTTTATTTCTGAGACTTGCTGTAAAATTCTTGACTAATGGGACAGTCATACTTAAAAATAATGCTTTCTACAGTCACTGACAGAGACATAACTGTAGAATGCAGCATTCATCTTCTGGATTGGGCAAATTTTTTTGTGCATGGATCACCTATTTTTACCCTGTTTAAAAAGAGCTTGGTGGTGGGAAAGTTGTGCTCTGAGTTTTTTAATAGTTAGGATTTTAAACTGGGAATTCTAATTTTCCAGCAGTGGAAATCAGTGTAATCGTTGTCACTGATAGCCTCAAAGCATTTGGTAATGTTTTGATTCTTTCAAAGAATCTCCATGTGCTAGAGAACATCAGCTTGACAAATACTGATAAAATCTATGCTCTGTCTAGTCAGGATATTTTTTTTTAATTAACCATAAATACTGTCTGCAGACTTTTTCACCACCACACATGCAACACAAGTCAGTTATATTGCTGTACATACTTAAGTGGTCTATTACCAGTCTGCTACCAGGCACTAATAAAAATGTATTAACCCTCTGATCAAGTTTCATTATTTTTCTCATTTTCTTTCTAGACAGTTTATGGTTCCATAGGATTCCTTAATTCACAGGCATGATGCACTGTTAATGCGCTGTAGTATCTTGTCTTCCTGGCTCTGTGCCAAGCACAAGTCTCAGCAATCTTTTGAACAGCTGTATGTGTGGAAAATGCATTGCACTGGGAATTCTAATACCACTGTAAATGTGGGGAAATGGGACAAAATTTGGTTTAGTTATTGTAGCTCTTCATACTTAAATTTATCCATAAAAATAAGAAATATATTTGACAAAAAAACATCATTTGTATAAACTTAATCTTTGAAGGCCTTGAATCTGCATATGCAAACTTCTTTGGAAGGGAAGAAAACTTACCATATATCATGGTGATGTGATTAAAAAGAAGCTGAGATGTGGGGAAGAAAGACTATTACATTTACAACATACTATTAATTATAATAAGGTCTGGGAAAGAGATTAGTCATAAAATTCCCAAGTTTTTGTTCATTCCTCATTATTGTGATTTATCACTTCCCAGTACTTGATCTCAAGAGAGATGAGTTATCTTTGTCTTAAGAGCAAACTGCAAACTGCACCTCTGCACCTTTTCCTGTTGTTACCTGCTGGCAGACTGCCTGTTTGGTAGCTAACTGACTGAGGGCCTGGACTTACTCCTTTGTAAGGAATTTACTGAATAGCTAGATAATTATAAGCACTAAAAATTCCCCATATTTTTCAAAACATAGACATAAGGATAACCTAGAAACTCACCAATTCACGTGTCTTATTCCTTTTCCGGTGTCACAGGATGTGCCAGATCCAGGTGCTGCCAGACCCAGTTTGTAAGCGAATCTATTTTAGGCTATTTAGAAGGTAGTTTCTGTATAGAAATTACAAGTTTCCCAAACTTTTCCAAGACACAGACTCACAAAAGAACAAGTCTGAGCTGGTGTCAGTTCCTAAAAAGAAGTGTTGCTTTTCTTCTGGCTAGCCACTACCTGACTGAGCTTATTCCAGCATACTTGGGATGGGAGTGAGTGGGAAGAATTGGAAAAAATTGTATGCAAGTCAGAAGAAAAGCATTTACTCACCTGACTGTGCTCGCAGCTGGTAATCAAACACTTGATGAAATTACTTGCCAGTTTCAGAATTTTAATCTACTTTCATCTTTCCATGCATAAAACTGGGAGTATGGTACATATTTATCTCAGAGGAATATATTCCTTCATTAATATCTCTAATGTCAGAGGGCTTCTTGCACAAAAGCCTTCAATAATCCAACAGTTCTCTTTGAGAAAGAGATCAGGTGTCCTTACTGTAATTTGTATCCATATTGGATACATATATAAGGATACATTTGTATCCTTATTTATGTCTGCATGAGAGATACCCAAAGTAGAAGTACCCTTAAAATGAAAGAAAATCAGAAGCAGTAAATCAAATTTACTAAACTCATAATACTCCTAATCTGAGGGTCAAGGGTTCAAGACCCTGTCCAGGTATGAAGCTTGCAAGAGTTGGGCTGATGGTTGCACTTGATGATCTGAAAGGTCCCTTCCAACCTAGATGACTATGACTATGACTATGACTACTCATGGGTTATGTAATTACAAAAAGAAAAAAATATCCAATTTAATTTTCTTGAAGATATGCACTGAATGTTTCACCTTCTAATTACAGTATAGAATTCTAGATATTTTGTTAGCTGAATAGTAAATTGGGTAACTAGGTAAGAGAATAGTCAATGTTACTTAATTGGCCATTCTTTCAGGGGAATGTAATAATGATGATTTAGAATTGGTAGTGGTATTGTTGAACTAGCTTGAATAATAAAGAGATTTTAAGTTGATAGTGACACTCTTAAAGAACTGTGAGTCATAAAACTTAATCTCACATTGAAGCTTTTCAGGTTAAGATGGATCTGAAAGGCCCGTAGTACTGTGCTGTTCTTTTAACACCTCAGCAGAAATTGCAAAATATTACTTTAACTTCATGATTGTGTCCTGACATATGGGCTTTAAAGTTTTAAAACTGACTTTTGAAGTGAATTGGAAACACTGAAGATAAACAATAGGTGTAATGAAAAGTAGAGTTCTCATACAGTAACACCTCAGCCTCTTGCAAAACTAATTGCAAGCTAATCATTATCTGAACTTTCCGGTTTCAGTTGTACTTCTCTCCCTCTGACTTGACATGTTCTTGATGGAGCACATCTGCCTTTTGCTAGCTGTGGTCTCTATTCTTCAACATTTAGTCACCTGTTCTTAGCACCAGTTGGGTCTCTTTTGAGTTGAACTAGGGGAATAGAAAACAAGTTCTAAAAAAAAGCAACAGCTGTGTTGTCACCTTAGCTATTTCTACATCAATTTCTGCTGCCCAAATTTGACTTTATTCCAATGAATGCTGGAGCTCCAGTCCTCATGTGGAGGGATCCAGACCTGCAGTGCTTGGCAAGAGTCACTTGAACAATTCCACTATAGTAAAGGTTGAGTAATAAATGAAATGAATCAAGGTCATGGCCAGTGAACAGAAAGAAAATTTGCCACCCTTGTTCCAGCTGACCAGTCAAAGCAAAGGAGGTGATCCATTACTGCTGGAGTCTGGAGTGAAGTTTTTGCCATTCAGTTGCTGCAGATATGTCAAATTCTTATCCTTTGTCCATGCTGCAGCTGGATATTTGTTTGACAGTGGGAGCCAAGTGAACAATGTGCCTTGCAAATGTATTTTAGATATATGCAGTCAAAAGTTTATACTCTGACTTTGGCTTTGAACTTACATGAGGAAGGTAGTGACAGGACTAAGGGAAAAACTTGCCAAGGAGATAGACATAACTGTACAGCTGCAATAGGTCATTACTCTGCATACAATTTAATTATTGTAATGTGTGGCAACAATCTTTAAGACAGGACATTTTTCTGTTTGAAAGCGAACATAAAAACTATCAGTTTCGTGGTCACTGAAACAGGACAAAGCTGACTTTCTGTAACCTGGAATATAATGAAATTATTGAAAATTAATTGCCACACAATTACATGCAGGGTATGTTTGCAGTACAGAGAACTCAAGAAAGAAGAGCACTTCTAAAGAGTAGTCACAATACTGCTGTCGAGTATCTTGGCTGTATTTGGCTGTAGGGTAGTTCCAGGTGTCATTCAGGTGATGAGGTTCTATCACAGACTGGCAGTTACTAGCAGCTGGCCTGACTCCTTACTGGCCATTAAAATCGATGACTTTGTATTGAAGTCAGGTTAGAACTGGTAAGTTAGTTTGGTCTGTCAGACCAGGTTCAGCTCTTGGCAGAAAAATCAACAAACTGCAACTTTGTAGGTGCCATGGGAGAGCGCTGCCATCCAGGCTCCTGTCTCCGCACCCAGGGAGCAACCCACTGATCATTTTCCAAAGGGACTGATATCTTGCATACAGTTCCAGTTTGTAAAGAAAATTGTATTTGTACTAGTTAAATTGTCTTGGTGTCATTGATGTGTAATAGTAAATGTGCTCTAATATGTTTTTAATTAGATTACAAGAATTAAGTGATTGATTTGAAATTATCTTTTGTAAAGCAGAAATAATCAAACATTAATTATTGAAGAGGCCTTTGCTAGTAAGCTGTCTGCTGAGCATAATATACTGCATATATGTGATAGAGAAAATTAAAATTCTGTAACTTCAAAATAGGTGAATTGTGCCTAAATCACTTGCCATATAGTCCTCAACCACAAGATGCAGGTGAGCTTTACAAAGCAAATCACATCTTTTTCCTGTGATTTGTGTCTTTTTGGAATTGGAGGAAACCTCTTTATTAACATTCAGGTGCAAAATGTTTGTTCTGTATATTTTTTTCTTTAAAGAGCAGATACCTTTTAATTGCCTTAATTGTGTACAGAAGCAAAGTAGTTCAAGATTTATTTAATATACATCTGATATAGCACTCTATAAATTGACTAATTTATAGATGGTACTAGTCTTTTTTACAAGGTTGGTAGTAAACATCCTTTACTATTGTCAGTAAAATTACTGACAGTGGATTTTGGATTTCAGGTTACCAGCCTATTGATTCTCTTTTCTTTCATCTTGACTTTTCTGCTACTGGTGATTGTCTGTCAGAGCAACTCTAGGCTGGTTTACAGAAATCATCTGTGGGAAGATGTGTTTTGCTGGATTTGTAAATGAAGAATCCTGGTACACAGGGTTTGAAGAAATTAGTGTGTAAATGTCAAATGCAGAGATTGTCTCGTGAGCAGCAAAGTAACCTGCTATTCAGTAGGACATCCACATAAAACAAGTGCAAGTATAAACACTCTGGCTAAACCACTAACAGAATTTGAAGCGCTTTCTGAGCTGAAAATTGTTGTACTGGATAACTAGACAGCTGAGCCATCCTGAGGTGGACTTCGAAGCATCCAACCCAAATATGAAAAGGAGAGCTACCTTCCAAATAAAATTATTAGGAGTAGACATTTGTAGTAGACAAAGCCAAATATGTTTTCCCTCTACTGCTTTTATATCAACAGATGATGGAAGTTACTTAGTTTATATAGAAAATGTTGGAATGTCATAATTGAGCAGGGTTGTCACACCTGTGTTATGCTTTCCTGGTTGTCTAAACATTCCAGCCTTCTTTCATTCCTGTGGATCTGAATTCATCACGTGTGCTTAATACTTATGTTTGTTGAAAAAAGTAAATACTCCTCCAAATGGTGTGTCATGTACACACTCTTCTAACTTCAAACAGGCCTTTAATTCTCTTGGGTTGTGTGAAGTATATTGGTATCAACATAGAAAGATTACTTTCAGGGAACCAGGTGTTCATTCTGTGATTTTTTTTTTTTTAAATAGACCTACGCATATGTCTCCCACTGATTTCAGCTACCTCAGAGTGAGGAAGTGTTTATTCATGACTTTGATACCACAAGCTTTTCAAACATATCTGTGAAGAATGCAATACAGTTTGCTGTAATTGCTGTTCATTTATATGTCTGTCTGTGTTGCAGGATGGCTTGCTACAGCTAACTCTATTTCCTTCTCTTTAAAATCAATCTAGTTCTGCCTTTGAAAAGATAATTTTATGCTTTGCACTTGAAACACTGATACCACAGTTCATTCCTCTTTGCTGTACCTCAGGAATCTGTCATATTTCCAGAGCTTCAAAACTCTCAAGGGGGTACAATGCACATTAGATGTGAGAAGAGTACTGTCTCAGTAAGATTGACCTGATCAGGAAAATTCCCTCCTTCTTTTCTTCTCCCCTTTTACCCGAAATGACTCCTTCAGGAAACATCCAATCCTTCTGTAGCTCAGTGGATCAAAGTGCTGTATTGTTGGGTCTTAATCACATATGAATGGCTCCAGAAGGGATAAGAGCTCTCTTTGTTCATTAGAGGCTTCTAGGCCAAATCCAGTGCCAACAGCCTTAAAGGAAATATGTAAACCTCTGTTTGGTCACTCAGTGAACCATGTCACTCTAGGCTTGACCTCCACTTCTTTACACAAACTTCCTTCTGCAGGAAGGTGGCCCAGATCAAGGTCCTAAAATATATTAATACCAGCAATTGTATGGGAAAGGATTTTTTTTCTTCTGTTTGATGTCCCTCAACTGATTTTACTCTTCACTGTTTCCTGCTTGTGAATATTCTCATCATAAAGTACAAACTAGGATTCAAAAGTTCCAGTTGCGTCTCCATCAGATAGAGGCGTGGTATATATCACTGTAGTATCAGAGTAACTTGCTGTCTGTAATAGTTTTGAAAAAAAGTAACAAATAAAAAATTCCATAAACCACTCTTATCTGGGAGAGGTATTGCTGCCCTCTGCTCTTCCCTCTAATTTGGAAGGGTGTCTGTTGTGAGTTTAGCAGCCTGCAGATGAGACCACTGCACTATGGAAAGATCAGAGCATTAGCTGTTTCCACCAGTATAAAGAAATAGCTTTAAAATATGTTTGAATGTGCAATGCATAATCAAATTAAATAGGAGGCTGGAAGCTTTTCTGTTTGTGCATGTTATATTATTGTTTACAGCAGACAATTGTGGTGTTACTCTCCCTTCTCATTTACCCATGCACTTGTGCAGGTTGTTCAGTTTGCAGAGCTGTGTGATTACTAATGAACTTCAGTCTAACTTGCAGCAGTAAAAAATATGCTATGCACAAGTATGTGCCATTATTGAAGTATGTGCCATTATTTTTTGCCTTCCTGTAAAACGGGTTTCTGTTGCGCTGGATATGTACTGATCTTCACAGATTGTGACTTATAACAGGTGGATGAGCTGCTCAAGAAAAAATATTACCTGGATGCATATTTTTCCTTCTTTATAACCCATCAAGATATTTGGAGTGTGTCCCTCCCTGCCCATAGCAGGGGGGTTGGAACTAGATGATCCTTAAGGTCCCTTCTAACCCAAACCATTCTATGATTCCCAAGCCTGGTGGGCATGAAGCTGCCCTTCAGGAAGCCATCCATCTCCTTCCTCCTTGCAGCTCAAGAGTGATTTGCTAACGGGCTCTATTACTAACCACATCCCACAGGATTGAACACAGTGTGTAGCTCAGTTGGGAGAGCATCACTCCTAATCTGAGGGTCAAGGGTTCAAGTCCCTATCCAGGTTGGGCCTTCTTGTGCAGTCATTTCAATGATGCTGCTAATTTATCATTTTATGTGGTATACATTTAAATATTCTTCTTGCATATCGACTAAAATGCATCCAAGATCTTTCTTATAGTTCTGTATCAAGTGTGAGTAGATGGCGTAACTGATAATAAATTTACTGTCATGTCTGAATGTTAGTAGTTAAAAGAAGGTAGAGAATGAATTAGAATCATAGAATGGTTTGGGTTGGAAAGGACCTTAAAAATCATCGAGTTCCAACCCCCGCTGCCATAGGCTGGGACACTTCCCACTAGATCAGACTGCTCAGTGCCTTGTCCAGCCTGGCCTTAAACAGCTCCATAGAGGGGGTACCCACAACCTCTCTGGGCAACCTGTTCCAGTGTTACACTACCTTCACCATAAAGAATTTCCTTCTTATATCTAGTCTAATTGTTGTATGTCATCCAGGATATTTGTGCACCAAATCATGTATCAGACCACCAGACAGTGGATTTTTTTATGGGATCCATTTCTACTTGTTTGTACTTGCCAGTTGTCTTTAATTTAGATCTAATTGACTGCATTTATACTGTATTCTTACTAATACATCCTGTTAATATATTCTAAGGGAAGCAAATGAAGCATTTTTTGTTACATGTACCATAATGTCACCATTTCACCTTGATTTTCCTGATCATTGTCCACTTTTTGGTGTGCTTTAAGAACCCTCAAATCCATTCTCAGATTTGTGCGAACACCAAGCTGATACACGATCTGGGCTGAATACTTCTCACATGATGCTGTTTCTGCTGTGATAGATTAAACATCTTTAGAAGCAGGACATTATACTGCAAGTCATCTAAAGCTGTTGATCTCTTCACACCAGCCCTTCCTTCCCGTCCAATTCCTGCTGCACTGCTAGTGGTTTGACAGATATGATGATGACACTGTCCTTTCTATTAATCAGGTTTATAAAACAATATGGCTGGTGGCACTCTTCACAGGATGTTGAGAAAACTGCTGTATAATGTGCAAACACTTCTTTATTCATAGTTCAGAGAATTTGATTCTTCTCTGAAACAGTTTTGCAGTAGGCAGCACTGTATCTTTTCTATGTTTTCTGGAGCAACATATAAAATGCTGGTCTGTTGGTTTTGTTCTTTATAAAAAAAACGGTTTCATCTCCTAATGTCCTCATTTCTTGTTTGAGAAGACAATTGGAAATGTTCCATTAGTAGGATTTAAAATTTTAGTTGTTACCAAGTAGACTTTTTTTTTAAGTTAATAAAGCATCTGTGAATTATTAGAAAACTGTCATATAAGTCACTAGAATAATTTTCCAGTTACAGAAGCAAACATTTAACATTATAGATTCTAGTCTGTTCAGTAACTGTAGCGTGACCTATCTGCATGTACTTATAGAACCATACTAGGCATAAAAATTTAAGATACTATGGAAGAACATAATTTTAACTTTATTGGTGGAGGTTTTTACATGTTTAGCTCCATGACCTCCTTGCTAAACATGGAGCTCCTGAGCTGAAGAATGAGAAATACTCAGTAGCCTGAGTAAGTGACATGCCTCTTACTGCTTAGAAGGCATAACAAAATCATAATCTAAATGAAAAGAGGTTGTGATGCCCCCTCTCTGGAGGTGTTCAAGACTAGGCTGGACAAGGCACTGGGCAGCCTGGTCTAGTGGGAGGTGTCCCTGCCATAGGCAGGGGGGTTGGAACTCGATGATCTTAAGGTCCCTTCCAACCCAAACTATTCTATGATTCTATGATTCTATGAAAGTATCAGGTGTAAAACCACAATATAGTGTTACTTTTGTGCTACCAAAGAATAGCAATTAGGTTTTATTTTTAGTGCTTACAGCTGAAAAATGTTCTCTTTTTATTGTCTTTGTACTACTTTGAAGCTGTGGTGGAATAACAGATACCATACATAGAGATGTCAGAATAGTTTAATTATATGAAACCTTTCAATTACTGCCCTGCAAATGAGTGTTTGTTTTTGATGAGTTTCTTATTCAAATAACTCTTGACCTCATAAAAACTCATACTGAAACCTGTGCTTTATATTGCCAGGTTTTTTCTCATTTTTTGTTTAAGCAGTTAACTTGTATCAAGTTTAAAAATAATGCTTTAAAAGAATCAATTTCATGGTAAATGCATCTAGTCAAACAAGTAATTTAAACAACATCATACTTGTGTGTAGCAGACTGTTTTACAAGTAACAGAGCCTTACAAGGCTGTATTTCATACAGGATAATTGGTTGTTTCTTATATGTAGGCTTGGGACTTAAACTCATTAACTTCTATATACAGAACCTTTCCTGGCCTCCAGTACTTAATCAAGTACTCCTGGAACGGAATACTTGGTTAAGGTCTTCATAACTGTTATCATATTTAATAATTCATTATAGAGAAGTGGTACATTGCTGCAAATCTCGTGTATGTTTCAAAAAACATTGTAACCTTTTAGCTTGTCAGTATCAGTCTGCAAACTTACCATTTGGTGATTTCTAATATAAAGAAAACTCAATTAGTAATTTCAAATGAGGAGAATTAAGAACTCCAGAATTTAAAGAGGTGTTTGTATCTTCCTTAGACCACTATTTACAGTATACAAGTTACTCTGTGAGTAAAGAGTGCTTAGAAAAATCAGTTGCATTAAGATACTACAGTCAAATTACATTAATCTTTCTTTTTTTAAGAAAAATGACAGCTATATATTTGCTGTATACAGTTTCCAGTGAGATGCTTACCCCGGGTGTAATGATAGAACCTGTTGGTAAAACAAGTTGCATTCAGAGGCAGAGGTAAGGAGCTGCCTGTTACCCTGCAGAAGCCAGTTTCCCCTTCTGCTGAAATATCATTGACAGTTGCTTTTGTTTTTTAATTATACAATCATGAATATTTGGGTTTCACCAGGACATAATCTTCCTGCTTTCAGGTGCTTTTTTTCAGAAAGAGTCTGACTACTCAGTGACACCATAAAGGCACTCCACTTGCCTTTGTGGTAGTTATAGAAAGGCAAGTCTTAATTTATTTAATCAAACTAACAGTAGCTTTATTAAAAACCCTTTTTCCAGCATTTTCTGTTTTATTATTAGTAGCCTTCCTGCAAGGAGGCCATAACTTTCTTGAGTGCCCCCTAGTCTGCCCTATAATTCAAATATTCTTTGGAAAGCAGTGTGGTTTCTTTTGATACAGGTTGGATTTTTTAATGTGAAGGTTGATACCCTGCCTTAGATACCACTGAGTCTTTCTTCTTTTGTGTATATACACCACTTGATCTACTTCCTAATATTTCATCTATTTCCTTGAAATGTGGGTCAGAATAATGTAGGACAGGCAGAATTTTGATGTAGTAAGTGAAGAATATTCATTACTCTTTTGTTTGTCCCTCCCCTTCTCAGACAGGTACAACTCTTGCAACTTAAGGTATTCTAAGGAATAAGAGGCTCTAGCCTATTACTTTTAAGTTCAAAGTTAAAGGAATCATATATTTCTTCAGCAATCCATTGTATTCATTCATCTTCTCAAAATCCTTCTGGTTATCCCTGGCTTTTCCATCATTACTGCAAATGTCTACATCAGTTCAGTAATATTGTTTGCCAGTACTGGAAATAGTGCAGTTAAGTGTCTTCAAATATCTTCTGCCAGCGTGCTTCCTTATTTCCATACCTATGATCGTTCACGCATTTGCTGTTCTTTCAGAGGTAGTGGCAAATGGCTTTGCACAAGTGTTCTCTGTACTTCTGTGTGCAGCAGTCTGTCTGCTTTGAGCTGTGTGGTTTTTTTGCTGTCTTTTGCTTTATGAAGGAGTCTGGAAGCTGTGGGTTAACCTTACTCAAGCAAGGTCCTAGTCACAGAGTTTGAAGGTGGTCTGACATATTTCTAGCTGTAGAGTTATTAAATATCAAGAAACAGAGTTAAGTCTGGAGCTACCTGGCATCCTAGTTTAAAGTTGTGGCTTGCCAAGAGTTTGCAGCTCTTCCACCGAGGCCTGAACCTAGAAAACCCAAAGCACAGATTTGCCTCCTCTAACCACTGGGCAGGAAGGAAATCTTCAGAAATGGCTCCCACTGAAGTCCCTGACACTGGAGGAGATGGAAAGTTACACAGCTCATGGTGGCAGGAAATGGAACATGCAGTGGCAGGACTTACTGTATGTAAGCTTTCTCCAAAATGGATTTCTTTCACAGTTTCAGCTTTTGAACAGGATATACTGACATGCATTTAGTTCTGATTCCATTGTTACTCTGTGTACATCAGATAACTAACAGTACATCCATCAGCAAAGGGCCTGAACAGAGCCAGCAAAGGGCCTGAACAGAGCCTGAAAGCATCCTGCATTTGTACACACTGATCAGTAGCTGGTAAGGAGCAAGTGGTTCATGTGCGACTGCTGTCTGATCCTCCATGCTTGATGGCACACATCTTATAGAACCACAGCTACTGCTGAATAAATGGCTTTTTGTGTGTGTGTGTGTGTTCATGTTGTCTGTTGGCTTGGAACAGTTTCAGCACTGTAGATGGGCTTGGTGGGGAATCAACCGCAAAGCCCTTAGAAATCCTGTTCTTCACTGTTGATACATGTCCATACAGTGTTTTGGTGCAGTGCAGACATGGGCATGCTATACAGATGATACTTATTCAAGTGCTGGATTCATATACATGTTCAGGCAAATGGAGATGAATCATCACATATATGCACTTCTACAGAAAAAAATGAATAGAAAGCATGCCATTTGCATAAAAGATGTCATAATGTGGGTTGATATTTGGACTTACTATTCTAAATTTTATTTTGACATTGAGCATCACAGGTAGACTTGCTTTTGAACAGGGGCAAAACCTCAATACTTATATACCTCTGTCTCAGGTTTTGTAGTAGCTGAAATCAAAGCATTTTGCTGCTGAAATCCACATACTCTTTTGTATTCTGAAGCAAACTGAGGACCTGTGCTGTACTTCAAAGAAAAAAAAAGTGAAAACTTTTCAAGACTCTGAATGATGTCTGTTTGAATATGTCTTGACTTTGACTTTCTACCAGTGATTTGTGTTCCTTATGTTATTTAACTGAAGATGTAACAAACTTGAGTGAGAGAGGGTAGAAAGATATGGGGTGTTAAGTGTAAGAAAATAGATTTCTTGTAAAATTACCTTTGGATAGGATCCATTTTAACTTTTTTAGCACATTAAGACAATGATATTAATTTGAAAAAATTATCCTAAGCTTCAATTGAGCTTAAATTCAATCAGTTATTTTTGGTATAGTTTAAGAATATATTTGGATATATCAAGAATACCGTTAATATCAAAAATTGTACTTAAAATAGTGCAGTAAGTTGGCATTTTTTTGTCTATGTCATATATCGGGAAAGGAAACATGATTTTTAGATGATCTCCAAATCACTGGTTTTAACCAGGGCTAGTTTTCAGCATTACATCTTAGAATTTTATAACTGTAAGTGTCTGTTGCATCCCAAAGCACTTTAGAAAGAGCAGCAAGTAAGAGGGGAAGAAATATGAGAAGAAACTTTCAGGTTTAGTTATAGTCTTATATAAAATTTGATGTCTGATTTAATTTTTGATTGATCCTTTGGAATATGTTAAAGGATTAAAACCATAATATTAAAGAAAAATATTTTACAGTGTTTTCATTGCACACATTTGTGTACAATGCTACCTTCTCCTCCTTTCACTTATCTCTTAAGAAGAGATGCTGTTTAGCTCACTCTGGAGTTGGATATTGTGAGATTTCGTTTGCCAGCTCAGTGCAGCACTGGACTTCATCTGGAAGTCTGGTTTTCTCTTATAGACACGCTGCTACTGTTCACAGGTTACCTCTATGTCTTCCAGTTACAGGAAAAACACATGTTTATATAAACAGAGTATGCTATGAGAATGAGATATTTCAGGCAAAGAGTAAGGGTTATTTCTTGGCAGCTGCATGGTTCTGACTATTTATGTTGAACAAATTAACAGAATGTAACCCGTGAAATCTACTGCACCATAGTATGTGGATGTATAGCTCAGTTGGGAGAGTATCAGACTCCTAATCTGAGGGTCAGGGGTTCAAGTCCCCGTCCAGGTATGAGGCTTGTCAGAGTTGGGCTGATGGTTGGACTTGATGATCTGAAAGGTCCCTTCCTTGATTATGAAACTATGTTTCTGTGTGGTAGACTTGCATGAAAAGAGCTGAGAGGTGATAGTAGCTACTCAAAGCCTTTCTTCCATCCACATAAATGCAAACTTCAATAGTACCTTTGCACCCTCACCAGTTTTCTGTACTTACTCTTATTCATCTTGTTTGTCCCAGACCCATTATAACATTACTCTATGTATCTGCATTTTTAAAGGTACCCATTTTAAAAATCTTCTGCTCTCTTCATCCTGTTAGATGATGTAAATATTCTTTTTTTCAGTAAGCACCATTCTCTGGTCATCTTCCAGCTCTTCACTCCCCTTTTGCTTGTCTTGCATTTGCCAATACTGTGTGTGTTTGGAGCTGCATGTCAGTGGTGATTTGCCAGGCATCCTATGTCTTCATTCAGAACCATAAGGTATCTTCTTAAAATACATTTCTTTCAGCAGTCACTTGCAAGCTGAAAAGTGCTATGTCTTGTGGCCAGTGGAGACAAGAAAAATGGAAACATGCATCTGTTTCACAAAGTGCTGTGTAAATGATTTTGTGCAGTACAAGGGACTGCAGAATAAGGGACTGTATTCCTTTTGATGCAGACTTATGAGCCAAAGGTATTGGACAATGGCCCAAACGTAATTACCAAGTGCAGTTGGAACTGCTGCAGGTAACCTTTTGTAAAAAGCAAAATTGAAATTAATAATAATGATTTCTTAAATACAAACAAGAAATACTATTTTGAAAAGCATTCACTGCTACCTGTGAAGAGTTGTACTAAAAGGCCTCACATGGTTTTGAAACTATGCATGCTGCCATCTCTCACAAATGCTGAAGAAAACAGTTTTGTGTATTCTTTTGGTTTTACTTCAGCAGGTCATATTTGAAAAATAAAACAAAATAGTTCAGTTATATAATTCTGATTATTCTAATATGGTCTTAATTGATCTGTTGCAGATTTTTAGCATTGGACTTTGAATTCATTGACACATAAAAGTCATCTGGCAGTAGAGCATTTAGCTTCAAAAAACCAGAATTTAAGAGTATTTCTGTGGCTGATAGTGTTGTTTAGCCTCAGCTGGCATTCCTGGGAGCAGGCCTGTGCATAGTTTGCTCCAGACCATGGCATTTCACCATCCTTTCCTGTCAGCTGAGGCTCTTTCATTCCCTTCTCTGTTGTGCAAGAGGTATTCCATATGGAGTCAATAAATTTGAGGTATAGGTTTTTTCGGAGGAGTGCTTATGAGACATAGGTGCATTACATGGATCCCTCTAGACAGGGATGAGATCACTGAAAAGGCGCATGTGAGGTGTCGTTCCAGGAGGATATGAAGTGTCTCTGTAGGAAGAATAAACTTTACAAAACTTCTGCTGACAACTTTGCACATTAGAGCAGCTGTTCTGGTCAGAGGAGAGGTCCTTTTTAGCCAAGTGGAGTGTCAGTTAAAAAGGTTTCTGGAAGTTTTTTATGGAAAAGCTTGAAAGTGTTAACTCCTGTACAACAGTGGATTGAGCTGGATGATTTAAGATGAAGTCGCTACCAATCTGTTCCACCCACTCTTACAAATAACTATATTCAGAACAGAACCATCAGAAAAGTACATGTAGCAGTTCAAGAGGCTGTACAATTTGCAGTCCAGCAATGTAAACTAGAGTGGATTTCAATTTGCTTTTTAGCATCAGTGCTGATTTAAGCAATGGGTTCCACTCTGTGGTTAGTAGGTCAACATTTGTGGTTTCTATTTAATTTGCCAGAATTTCCTTTCTTTTGTTCTTTGTTTTCCTTTTTTAGACATGACTTCTTTTACCTCTTATTCCATCCTTTTCCTTACTACAACTGGTTTTGTTTCTTTTAAGGCTTATTTTTTGTTTCTGTAAAGTCTTATATAAGCAGTATAAATATACTCTGAGCCTCTAATTATGGTATTTTTTTCTATGCCACCTGCAAGCTTTTTACCTTTTTAGCTGCACAGTTAACTTACTTTAATTTACTCATTTCATGGAGTTTCCCTTTTTAAATCTTAATGCTATGTGATGAATTTTCTTCTTTGCCAAAGATGCTGAATTTGCACATGTTTTACTCACTGCTATGGGCAGCTCAGCTGTTCATGAACTTAGCAATCAAAATTGCCTCTCTCTCTTGCATCTTCTAAGAAGCTGCTCCAAAAGGCAGGTTTTTATGTTATCTGAAGAATAATATCAGCATCACAGCTCAAATTTTCACAGTATGAGTACAGGGAAGCCCAGACTCGCATTATTATGGTATTTCTTGTCCATGCAGATTTGAGATAGACATATAGAACTATTTCATCTCATTAACATGCATATTCACCAAATTTGGTGATCTGGTTTAATTCATACCTCCAGCAGTCACCTTCTTGCAGTTTCACTTTAATCCTGTAGAAGTCTTTGAAAATACATACTAGTTGGGATGCTGACATTACCATGCAGACTTTGATTAGATAATAATGTGTTGTTAATAATGTGTTGGGTTTTTTTTCCCAGTAAAATTGTTCTGTAAAACAGTAAGAAATTAATAAAAAAGTTATCCATTAAATTCTCCAAATACAGCTGGCAATGTGAGTAACTTCCTGAATTTTTTTATTATTTTACAACAGAGAAATCAGATTTGGTCTGAAGCCCTTTTATGTTGGTGGAATTTGGTAAAAAATTTTTTCATTTGAATGGAAAAATAATACTTTCAGACAGCTTTTTTTCATGTTGAGTACTACACTGAAATTACACTGTGTTCATATATTTCAGCATGTTAGTTTTCCTATACATCTTACTTTCCATGTGTGTTGAGAACTGGCTAGATGAGGTTCAGTAATAGAACACAGAAAAGTTTTCAGCAGGGCCTGGTTACTCAGCTTATGTATATCATTTTAGTAACATCAATTCCACACTGCTATGCTAATTTACACCAGCTGAGGTTCTGGGCACCAGTCCTTTTATTGTGTCTTGACTTTTCAAGCACGTAGGTTAAGCAACATTTGATAACCATAAGCTTAGTATATTGTGGCAGTAGAATAGGACTTAGAAGGTGGAGTGTGGGAAGAGTGGGAATAATTGCAAATGCGCATTGTTAGATTTTATTGACTTCAGAATGTGGCATAAATACAATGTTGGCTTCTCTATAAAACAAGGCCCCCATGTGGAGTCAAGACATACAATAAAATAGGACTAAATAAGCCTTAAAATTATGTGGATTTAACCAATCACATTTTCTTCAAAGGTTATATCCTAAAAATTTAACAATCCCAAAATAAACACCTCAAAATGCTGAGGCAGGATGCAAATGCACTTCTAATGTGTCAGACATCTAAAGCATGTCTGAGTCTTTGTATTTTGCTTTGGCATCTATGAACAGGCCAAAAGCTTTTCACCTTTTATGCATGAGGAGAAGACAAAAGAGCTTCTCCTAGGAACTCAGCCATTTTGTACTGGTGTAACTGAAAGGAGCTGTAAAATTTTTACTACTGGTTATCTGGTTATGCAAGAGCTACCTAGATGAGTGGATATTCAGAACTGTTGTCTTCCTTTGGATATTTTGGTGGCTAGTGCATCCTCCCTGGTAATCTGGTGGGGCATGTGTGTGAGTGATGGCAGAAAGCAACTAGAGTGAAAAAAAAGGGGTGGAGTGCTGGGAGCATTCCAGCAGAAAACTCAACAGTATAAACAGAGATGTGCATCTTATTGTGTCAATCTGTTTTGGTGTAGTTATTTCATCTCTTGTCTATCAAAAAGGGCTCCTTTTCAAGTCTAAAAGATGTTACTTGTTTTTGGAACTGAATGACATCTTCTTAGTTCATGGAGGAAGAAATTCTAGTAAATTGGAAAATATTCATCTCTGCAAGCTACTTTCTGGAAACCATAGAGCCAGGTTGCAAAGCTCTAAGCTCTAGGATTTAGCAAACTCCATTGTGATGTGAATTTTAAAGGACTAGATACAGTAACATACCACAGAGTGTCCCTTGGATTATGGAAAATCACTTCTGTTGTACTTCTGTTTAAGTTTTTTATCGTTTGTAAGCCAATTAGTGTTATTTATCTACATTTGGATTAGAGACAAGTCATCTAATAGACCTTCTTTTCTCTGCACATATGAACAAAAAAGCTGTAACTTAAGTGAATATAAGCAATTGTGTTTTTATGCCATTATCAAAACTTACCATTTCAAAAGCTAATGCTTAATCGTCACTTTAATTTCAGCATTCACGTAGGGTCTATTATTTCAGGTATTCTGAACTGTTCCTTTAGTATGGAAAAATTATGATGGTCCATTGCGGATTTAGTTACATCTTGAATACACAGCTAGAAATAGTAAAATAATTATTTTAAACAGTGGTGGATGCTTAATCTGCAAAATCTGTTTCACTAAATCAGTTTATACCGATTTACTGATAAAGCAGAAATTCTGTCTTAGCTTCAATAGTCACTGAAAAATAGCTTGAAGTCATTAACACTTTCCTCAGCTAGAGGCTACTCTTGCTAAGCAATGTTATATTTGCCAAAAAAAGTGGAAGGTAGTGCTAGTCTGCTTACTGCCATCTTTTGTGTATGTATGTGTTTCTACACATAATGTGCATTAAAACCCAAGTACACTCCTTAAAATGTAATGAAATTTATTGAACCAGGTTTTTGTATGGTGTAGTCTTAGTTCAAGAAGCTACGTAAATTAGAGTGTGGACAAACAAGCTCAAGGGGCTGATGGCAACGGTCTTCCAGTAGAGGGGGTGTGGTAGACATCCTCTGGGTTGTGCGTCTGAAACATCTCGGATTACTCAGCCATATTTGTCAGTTTAACACCAGCAGGCTGCCCTATCAGCTAGATGCACTGACACTTTCCTTTGTTATGCTTCTGTAGTTTCTATTTCCTTCCCTTATTTAGCAGTCAAAGAGGCTGTTGCACAAACAGCCAAACGGCTTTCTTACCATACTTCTAAAGTACTTTGCCTTTAATACAATACATCAATTTGGTGTCACTTCAGCCACCAGGGACATTGGAATATATTCCTTATAGAAATTAGTATTTAGATTTGATTGCATGTAACCATGCTAGAATACCAGATTGTAATTTGACACTGTGATTGCAATGCTAAAAAGTAATTTTGCTGATATTAAAATACTGGTTGTTGAAGTCCTGTGTATTTGAACTCTTATGTTTTCTTTATTTGTTTAATGAGAAGGGAATGTTAGGTTCCATGCTTCATTTTTTAATATTTGCAGGTTGTTACTGATACAATTCCGCTTTGCTGGAAGTAGATTTTAGGTTTCTCCTTTATCTTAGGTGGGGAAGCAGAAATTCATCTGAAAACCACCATATTTTTTCCTGATATTTCTTACTGAACACTGTGTAAAATTCCTTTCTGAAAAATAAGAAACCTTTCTGCCACATGGTTGCGGTTGAATTCAGATATATGTAAGTTGATACAACTCCATTTGGTTTCTTCTATTATCACACATTGTGAGATAAACACAACTGTTGCAGAGGCAATGTAAGATCTGCATAGAGATGCTGCAGCTTGTTTGGGCTTTGGAAGCCTTCAGGTTTCTTCTTATTTTCCTTCTGCCCTTCCTTCCTTCCTTGCAGAAGTGAAAAAGAAATTAGTTTAAATAAAATATTTCCTTCCTTAGAGGTGTTATCAGATATTGTTAGTAAGCTGTTGAAGTCTGCTGGCTTTTTGAACTATGATAATTGTAGAAAACCATGTCTCATTTATAACACTGTCCTAATCAAATTATTATGCTAGTACTTCTACATATAATTTAAAACAAAACAAAAACAAAAACCTAGTTTTGGATTACTTTTTCTAGTGTTTTCAAGGCCATTAAGAAACTCTCTGCGATATCTCACCTATGACTGAAATGTGTAGGATTTGCACATTTTTGATGGTCAGTTATTTTGTGTAGTTAGAGTAGTCTGGTGGCAAATTCATCATCTTAGCTGTTTCCCAGTAAAATTTTGATGAAACATACAGCTTTAACATTAAATTACAAACATAACTTAAACTTTTTTACTTACTTTTTTTTTAGGGAAGGTGGGTATTGAACACTTGTTTCGTCTGATTTGCCTTTTGGCTTAAGTCCATACAGTTCTTCCTCCCATGCTGCTAAATGTGTGAGTAGAATGGTAGATTCCAAGCCAGGTCACTCACCCCTAAAGAAACCTGTATCATAGGAACAGCTGTGCAAAAGATTCTAAAAATTAGTATCCTGATCTTTTTACTGGTTTGAATTAGTTGTTTTAGATGATAGTATTGATGTTATAATATTTTAAAACCTTGTTCTCTTTTCTTTTTCTTAATAGATTAAAAAATACTTTGAACTTGAGCCACTTGCTCGCGGAAAACGTTGGATTCTTAAACCCTGTTCTTTGGATGATATGGAGGCAGTAAAAGACAGCTTCTCCCTTCTAATAAACTTACTAGAAGAGAGAGACTTCGAACCTTCCAGAATGTGAAATGCGAGAGAGAAGAGCATTGCTGTACCTGCACATTCTGCTCGCATCTGAATTGTGATGTGCTATTAGGACTGTGCTGTGACATGTTGTTTATACACAGTCAGTGCAGAATGTCCTTTTGTTAAAATAGCTATTCTGTGAACCAGGTACACAACTATTTCCAGTAAAGTTGTCTACACTACTGAAATAAGAGGTTCCTCTTTGTTTACCACCATTTCTGCACACTGCATGTTGCTTTCTTTCATTGCAGTCATCTTTGATAGGAAATTTCACAAAAATAACATAGTCTGTAAAGGAGGAATTCTCCCCCTGAACTATATTTATGAAAATAACTGATGTCTTAAGGATTTGTGAGAATAATTTATTTTAGCTCCGAGTACCTTAGTAGGATACCTTAAAGGCAAGTAGTTTCATGTTGATGCAAAGGTTAATTTACCAAGTAAAAACACAGTTGACAAGATAGTCAATTTCTCTTCTAAAGTGGCAGTGTAATCTTGCCAATGTCAGAACTGTTATTTTGCTGGAAATTCCCTGAAGGGCAAATTAGCAAGCAGATGTGTGCAGATAACAGTATTTGGGAAAAAATTAATTACATAAATAGGTGGTCTATGTAACTATTTTTAGAAAGTATACCAAAGTTGGGTAAAGTAATAATTTTCATTTAAAGTAGTTTTCCATAAGAGAAGCAAAGCAAATGTCTGTTAATTCAGCTGTGGAAGCTTTATTACTAGTTAGATGTGTGACTGATTTTAAATAAGGATTCCTTCCTTTACCACTCACTGACGGAGTACTACTCCTACCATAAAATTGCCAAGGCATCTACACCGTAATTAAGAGCCTTCCAGTGTTTGTACTATAACCTTCTCTTTTAAGGGGATAACTTATTCTTTCAAACTTCTTCTGGACTAAACATAGTTTAGAATACAAATAAAGTATTTGTTAAAAAAAATACCACAAAAACATTTAGTCAGTCACAACAGGGGATGTGCAGGTTAGTCACTAGTCTGGGGCACACCTTGAATGTTGTGCCTTGTATTATCAGCTAGCCTTGTGCTTGAGTGTCTACATACACAGACTGTAGTGATGTGTCAGTGGTTTCTCATCATTCTACTTGGGTTTTAAAACTCATAAGTCCTTCTCTTTTTCAGGGCTTTAAGCAACATATCTTTTTCTACTCTTGTTTATTTTTAAGTTTGAGGTTTATTGTAGTTTCTCACTAGTATACTTGGGGATAATAAAATAGCAAGGATCAGCTTTTAAAGGCTTATAAAAGCCATTTTTCTATTACTTTTGATTATACTCTGTTAAACAAAACATTTTTTATAGGTTTTTTGTTTACTTTTCTATTTCCATGGATTTCTTGTGTTGCCCAAATGCATGGCCTGATGATCACTGTTCTAACTTACTTCCTATTATCAGAAAGAAGCTGGGAAAAGTGATATGCTCCTTTTGTGGAAGAATAGGCAGAAAGCCTGAGGGGCATCTCTTTTTGCTTTGTTTTTTTTATCTTCTCTGCCAGGTCAATTGTCTCACTCCTGATACTCTTGGAAATACCCAGGAACTGGAATTGTTCGTTTTAAAACAGAGAGGAATCTTATGTTGTTTCAGTTCCAGCTACCCATCAGTTTCTCTTGTGTGGGTTAAGGAGGCTCCTTTTTCTGGATTTAAAGAGGAACTGGATCTAATTGACAGTTCCAAGTGCTCTCTTAGCTGATGTGAGCTTGGTGTCGACAGAGTCCCCGGATATCCACAAGCTCTCCAGATTTCTATGCTGTTTAGAAACAGTGACAAAGATTAAGTGTTGGGGAGGAGTGAGTGAATTGCTTCCCAGACAGGCAGTTGATGAAGGCAAAAATTAAAACTCAGTCAGTGCTTTTTCATTCAGAGTTAGTTAGAAGATAAGAGAAAAATTTTTTACTGACTTTCCCCATCTTTCACATATTGATATTAAGGACTAAAAGATACAGCAAATGTAAAAAAAAACCCAACAAAAAACAAACCCCAAACTGCATTACATTCTTAAAACAGTATTTATTTTTACCAGAAAATCTAGTTTTACGGGAAGATTTAGTTTTCAGGTTATGCTTTGGTGATTTCCCAGCTGTGCACTGTTGGAAGATGCTAGCATGCCGAAGGCCCAAGCAGTTGATGAGAATGAGGTTTTTCCATATGCCAGTGGCCCAATTAGGCTGGGACCTTTTGATGCTTACCAATTTTTCTTCATGAAAATGCTGACTGCGCAAGAGCAGTGAGCTGGTCTTTTTCAGAATTATTTTGAATATGCTTTTTCTTACTAACTAATACAGTGATCATTCCTCAGCACAGGTTGAAAGAATACCTCATAACTGCTTAAGGCTTACACCAACACTTAACTTTACTTTGAATGTAGTGTTTCTGTGGTTTTTTAGTGTGGATGGACTTAAAGGATGTATACCTTTCTAATGTCTATAAATGCCTTCACCTTTTTATGGAGGAATTAAGAGCATTCCTAGCAGCTCACATCACACCTCCTGGTGTAAAGTGTTGTTGGATATTCTGGCTATGGTAGAATAAGTAAGCACCAAGCAGTTGTTATGCAGATGACCAATCTCAATTGTTTCTTCCTTTTTTTTTCTTTTTTTTTCTCCAGTCTTTTCACATGTGTTCATCATTTAGACGAAATAAACACTAGGCTGTACTTTCCATGCAAACACATCAAGGTGTGAACATTATCTTTTTAAAAAAAGATACTACACTTTAGTGTTTTTCATCCATCTGTTAAATTACTTTGTGTGTGTGTGTGTGTATGTATGTGTATGTGCCCACACTGGGCTTCTTCTCAGCCCTGTGGTTGTCTGCAGTGTCTCAGCTGTCAGAATGAAAACATTATCAATCAGTACTCAACAACAGCTGGTTTTGACAAGCTTCTCTCTGCTGCCTAATGCTTTACAACTTGCCAATAAGACATCTTTGTCTGTTCACTCTTACCTGTTAATCTTGCTGCTTCCATGTTGTATCCTGTACTTCTAGCATTTGTATGGAAAAAAAGTTAAATCTTAGTGGGTTTTGATATTCTTCTTGCTGTGTGATGCTCCACGTGTATCTTAGCTTGCCCTTTCAAATGTGTTATTTGAAAATCTGTGATGTATTATTTCATTTAACTTCTTGCATTTTATTATATTTATAGGGGTTGCAGATTTTTGTACCGTATTAGCTAATACAGTTGCCTCTTTGTAATGGCAATTAATTTATATTATGAAAGTTTGTATCTTTATTGTAGTTTGAAGTATTAGTTAACTGCCACATTATCTTTATACTAAAAGTACAGTTAATGTCTATACACAGAAGTTGACCCATTCAAGTGGACAACCGCTGACATGAGAAACTTGTACTGTTTGTGATGTATACATGATTTCCACTATAAAAAAAAGAAAATAAACACTGTGTAGAGTTGAGTTGCTAAGTTTGGATTTCTTGAGTAGTAGCCACTATGGAAGTATGGCATATGATCCTGTTTTGGAATCTTCAAGTTAAATTACTAACTACTAGATTAAAACAAACATTATTGTACAGTCATTTTCTGAATTACATGTAGTTACACCTTTAAACACTCATATATAAAAAATAGATTTACCTTTGCAGCAAGATGTTGTTTCTCTGGAAATGCATCTGAAAGATATTTCAAGTTTATTGGTGGAACAGAGATTGAAGTAATCCTTAAACCATTATTTGCTGACATTAATTGAGTGTCATGTTTGTCTGAGTAGAAATTATTTTTCAAAAAAGGGACATAGCAAACTACATATAACTAAAAACAAGCCAAAGAAATTGAGCAAAAGAAAATACCATGAGCAAAAATGATAGCTTACTGAGACAACTCGGCATTGTCCTATCAAACACTGTGTAGAAGCGACTCTCAAAATGTTAAGTTGTAAGAGCAGAAGTGTAGCACTGCTGAGCCAGACTGATGCTTTTTTCATTTTTTTGTTTTTAAATCTGCCTCTTAGCAAGACTAGAATGGAAATGAAAGATTTGTAAGCTTGGAAGATTTTTAAATTCTTTTGTTTCATACAAATAGGAAGTGAAACTCTGCTAATCATGCCTCATTTGATAGCTCTTGAAAGAATTTTCATTAGCTCATTAGCCCTTTGACCTAATAGTTCAAACAAATAAAAACATCTGTTTGTGTCAGCTGTAGGGTTATTCAATTAGGCCTAGATTAACACCAGGATGAGAGAGAATCCTGCATCCTATGTGAAAATAAAACCATATTTTTTCCAGTATCTGCAGTTAAAAAGGAACCTGAAATCAAGTAGTTTGCTGAATTATGTTAATTGAAAATTCATTCATTGTGTGGGTAGGAATGAAGATCATGTCTAATTTAACGAGTTCAGAGATCTTTATTCTTTCTGCAACTTGGTTATATTTTAGATTTTATCATAGCTATATTTAGAGAAGCCAAAGTATGCCAGTCATATTGCTTGTTCATTTGCCAGATTTTGTAGGAAAATATAATGCATGGTATTCTGGTGGATTTTGATGGAATATATTTGTGATAGCTTTGTTTTATAGGGTCTGTGTTTCAAGCAGATTCAGCAATTCTATTGATAACAGCTTAAACATGCCTTATTTTTTTAAATCACTGAAACAGTCCTAGAAAAGGCTGAGGTTCAAATCTGAATATTGGTGCTAACAGTTGCCTGTGCAACATTACTTATCTTTGGCAGTAAGGGTGGGAGAACAGAATAGATAGATATTTTTTAATGATCTGATTTTCAGGTTGACAGTGAACCCAATAAAAGCATTTAGCAAAAGGTTCTCTACTTGTTGGAGATGATTATGAAAAAGCAAGAGCTGGTTGCATGAAGAGGGAGTATGACATAATCTGTGTCCAGCCATACTGCTTCTATGGGACTGGAGGGACTCATTGCCTGAAAACATTTTGGTGAAGATCTTATTTGTAATGAAAAACTGTTAATTTCTCAGCACAGAAACATTTCCTCACATATGAAAAATCTATACATACATTTGAGAACGTGGTGACGTGCTAATAAGTAAGAGGCACGTATTGAACATATAATGCTTTTTTATGGTATAAGCAAAGCCATACAGAATTAATTTTCTCAGTTCTCACTTTTAGACTGTGAACTAAAATTGACAAAGAATAGAACTAGCAATTACAGCATTTCTTTTTTGCCTATCACCTTGAAAAATGAAATGCTGATTCTCATTTTTATTACTGTGCCATGTAACTATAAGTTATTGCATTTCAGTGTGCACTGGAACACATTTGCATGTATTAAGTAAATCAATATAAAAATAAATTCTTCTGTGGTTTGGCAACTTTCATGTATGAGGAACTGCCCTCCTCCTAATGAGACATTTGCTGCTGGGGCATAGAAGCCTCATACCACAGCTTTGTTATAAATTACTGCTAGCTGAAATGATAAATCATGGAAATAAAACTAAAGATCTGGTGCTGTTTAAAACCATAGTCCTAAAAATTATGTGGAGAAGAGAAAAAAATCATGACAGACTTATACATGTTGCAAAATCAAACCAATTTTAATGGCCAATCATTCTGCAAAGTGTTGGGTATTTTAACAATGTGACAGTCTTGGATTTGGAAGGTTGATAGATTTTTCAGGATCAAAAGGGCATCTTGTAGAGAGTTTAATTTTACGGTAGGTTACATTTTGGGTCTGTCAGCTTTGACACAGTCCTCTTAAAGCAACAATTGCTGCTGTGTGCTAAAGTTGGCGCTCTAAAAATTTCTTCTGTAGGAATGAATCCATTCTTCATTTTCTTAGCACATGCTAAAATCTGTCCTATATCACATTATCTCATTTGCTTGAAAGCACATACCTGTTTTCCACTAGTACACCAATCTTGCTATATTTTGGAACAAAAGCTTCATGTACATTCCCTGGTAGGTTATGTGTACTGTAACAGTGCAATGAACATTGACTTAATATTTACCTTGCTATAGGCAAGAAATAGGCACTCATTGTCAGTAATGTAAATTATAACAGACTTAGTCCATCTTTACTAAATTGCTTTGGTTACCAATGAGATAGTTACAACCCTCGCTGGGTTGAAGTTGGAAGCCTACTTTCAAGTGTCTGAAACTAAGGTTAATTAAAAAAAAAAAAACAACCCAACCCAAAAGCAAATTGCCTTTTCTAAAAATATTTTTGTACATAATTTGCAAGAGTGTGACTGATGCAGAAAATTTCACTGTTTACCTTTAAAATATAGAGCATGACCTTTTCGTTACAGTAAATACAGTACTGCACGTCTGTTAAAGTCATCACATATACTGAAGGTATTGAGACCACTTACCTCACATTCCTCCCTATTAGCTTCCACAATTAACATGATCCACAGCTGAAAAAATAATTCTAGTTGTCAGTGATAAATAGGGTGAAATCGTCAATCACTGAAGTCGACAGTATTGTTTTAAAAAGATATTGCAAACAAATGTTTACCCTAAGATAGCAGGATGTTGCTGAGATCTTGTTCCTCAGGGTTCTCTCATTTCATTCACGTGGCAAACTGTGGTTAGTGCTCACTTTCAGGCAAAAGAGAACTTTTTTCTTTTCTTTTTTCAGTCAAGCACCAAAGTCTTTAGACAAACAGGAAAATTCCTAGTAACCCTCTGAGATCTGAGACAGGACTTGAGTTTTTTTGCTTATTTGTGTTCTATTCTTGGCATAATGTGCAAGACTGAGGTTTTGATTCATGCCTGTCTTCACTGAGAGGTGCCAGTAATACCTGCTATTATGGATTATACAAGTATCTTGTTTATTTTTAGCACTTGCTTTTTATCTCGGAAAAATTTGAATATCAAGGTCAAATCTTATGGAATGTTTTTATGTGTATATGTACTGGAGACTAGACATTAAAGAATATTCATACTGTGTTTGTAGAGCAAAAATTATTCTTTTCCCTATTCTCAATGCTGAGGAGCATTTCCATAAAACTGTTTTGATATTGTGAATCTTGTTCTGGATGCTTGTGACAGATTCAGCAGGTGGTTTTGCCTTTGGGTTGGGTCAAATCAAATGGAAAAGGAACTCTTTCTTCTTTAATATTTGTCATTTTATACTAAGTACCAGCGATGAGTGTGTTCTCGAGCACTGTGAGAACCACTTTACATCTGACCTGATTGAGACCTGAAGGAGGCAGTCACTACTAATCAATGCTTCCAGTCACTGATTTGATCCTTTTAATTCCTGTCTGCATGTAAGGTTTAAAAAACCCCTCAGTGTTTACGCCTGTTTACACATGTCTCTCCTGCATAATGCAAGTGTGCCTTTGGAATGGATGTTGAGGTTGGTCTGGTGTTCCCCTCAAAAAGATGAGTTCATTCACAGTTGTCTCCAAATGAGAAACAGTATTGTGACCTCTCTCCACCAGAGTGGGGATGAAGACCTGTATCTCACCATCTTTTGTCTTTGCATGTTTGCATGTTTTGAATGGGAACTGTGATTCATGCAATAACTGTTGATGATGGCTGGGTTGATTCATGCAATAACTGATTACTGGTGATAGGTTCATCTTCTAGTAAAGCAGGGACTACTGAAGTAGGACTAGTTATGATGTTGTTTTATGATTAAAATTTCAGGCTACAATAAAAATAGTCATTAGAAAATGTACCTGTTAGGTAATGGGTTTGAGTGTAACTTAAAGGCCAGTTCAAGTAGAGGGGTGCAGGCTAATTGCAGATAATGGGCCACCACTATGAATGTCATCGAGACCTCCATCTTTCTGACTGGAAGCTGGATAGCCATCTGCCTGAACCTATGACCTGCCAATCATAAGCAATTTAGGATGTCTTCTACAGAGCTGAATGGAGATACCAGCTTGAGCAGATATGAGTAGCAGCTCTACCTCAACAGGTCTTACCAACCCTGCACTTTCCACCTTCAGGGGCTTCCAGTGGCTGTCAGCTGCAATGGAAGTTTGTGGGGTCATGGTGACCCTCATGAAGTTCCAGGGCCCACAAGCCAATATCCATGTGTGGTTTCCTGAGACAAGCGCTTTTCAAGATGGTGAAATAAATACTGAAATGGAAAAATCAGTAATGGTGGCATGCCTCCACACCTGTCATGCTGTGTTACAGTGTCTGATTGTTGGTCCCATAAAGGTGTCATTTTTTTTCGTGTTATTAAAGCAATTACAGTTATTATACTAAATTTGTCCTTTCTGAAGGGAGCAAGAACAAATGAGAGAGGATTTGCATACAAATTGAGCCGGGATGCTGGGGGGAGAAACACAGCAGGCCTGCTTGGCAGACAGATGAGGTGGCAAGGAGACATTATAAAGGAACAAGGGCCTGAGCCACCCTCCTTTGCAGCCCTTTGCTGGTGACCCTTTGAGGAATGTCTCCCAACTGTCTGGCAGATTCATTTGAATGAGAGACAGTTTGGCGCACTGTCATCCTGGGCAGATCAAAGACAACTCCTTAGTCAACCAGAGGAGACATGACATGTGGAAGGGCCTCCCCTCCCCCAGGCAAGACCTTTCCTCCTCTAGACTCCCTGCTGTGCCTCTCAAAGAAATAGCCCTGTGTAGTTGTCATTGTCCCCACTCCTGTGCTCCTGGATGACCAAGCTTGCCACAGTAGCAAGAGCACATGCATCTGAGCCATGTCAGTGTTCCCCTTGGAGTCAGTGAGCTGGGCTCCCTTGAAACTGTAGTCCTCTGTCACATCTCAGGAATGGCATCAGGTCACCAGTACAGGTGTTGGTAATGCAGAAGAGCAGGCCAAGGTGGACAGTAGGTCTAAAAGCTTTTCTAAGTGGCAACAGAGCTGTCCTTTGGGACAATATTTTGGGCTATTTGCAGTGAACCCAGTTCCCACCATGGCTGCATTTCTTTAGATGCGGTTCCCCTTGTGTTTCTGGGGACAAGGAAAGGGTGTTTCTCACAAAACTTGGGAAATACACTGGTTTGGATTTTTTTTTTTTCTTTGGGGATGAATTTTTGTGTCCTGATACACCACAAACAAAATATGCCCCCATGAAGATCAGAGTTGTGAAGAAAAGACAAGAACATGGACTGTGAGGACTAGAGGAGCTCATAGCTCATGTAGTGTTACAGCATTGTGATTGCTGGGAAGTCCCTGCTCACCAGCATCCTAAAGCAATGCAGCCTTTGAACTTCAAAACTGAATATTGATGAAGAGGCGAAACACAGGAAGGTATAACAAATTCTTAGACTTTAAGTCCTGTCTTTGTACCTTGCTTCCTAGACTCAGCTTTTCCATGAATGCAATACTGTTTTTACTGATGTGTTGTACACAAAAAGTGGTCTTTGAGGGTGCATTAACTTCCATGAAGTACTCACATACATCAGAATGTGGGATTTTCTGGTGGCTATAGGGCTTATGTCTTTACTGGCATGTTAAGATGTAGCTTATAGCCTTCATGGTGGCCATTTTCCATCCAGAGACACAGAGAAAAGTTTCCAAGTATTTGTGATGTTCCACAGCTGCCTTTTTAAAAGATCAATACAGAGTAATACAGAAACTTGAACTTTTGCTATGTCAACCAATCACATTTGAGAAAATCAGTGAGCTGTTTTAAATGTTGAAAATTGACCCCCAAAAGGAGATGCTTTGAATTCCTTTAAATGTAAAAAGTTGCAGTTTTACAGTTTTTTGCAAGCAGAAGAATGTTCTGAAATGGTGAATCTTTGTGGGTATGTTGCTTTCCTGAATTAGCGTTTGCAACTCTAGGATATTAAAACCCAGTAAAGCTACGTTGGAGTGTCCATTAAAATTAAACTGGCAAAGCCTGTCTTAAAAGACTTTTCAAAGAAGTCTTTAACAGTAAGAGGGATAAAAGACATCCTAAATTATAACATGCATGTGATGTTGGATCATCTTAACTATTTTGAAGAGTTCTCTGTATTTTGATGACAGGCCTGTTTCAACTGTAAAAGAGAAACTGGTGAGAGTTTGAACGACTCATAGCTGTTGCTGAGTATCTACTGCTTAAGGGTGACAATGTTCTGCTTTTCAGATACAGTCTAATACTGATCAATAAATTGAATTTACATCTATGAAACAGAGTTACTGCCTGGTGTTCACATACAGGATTAGAAGCCTTTTGTTTGATTATCTTCTTCCATGGATGAGAAGAAATAGTTTCCTCTTTTGCAAGATGCTATTTAAATTTTAGAAAACAACTGAAAGGATAATGAGACAGGAAAGCCAACTCTCCTATTCCAGGCAATGAAGAGAAAGCACTTGGCAGGTAAAACATCCTGCTCTAGAAATCCTGGTGGACTCATCAAATTGCAAAGATCTGTTCAGTTCTCACAGTTACTAAACTAGAGGTATTACAATTTGGAGGACATCACCAACTGGTCTTAGTCGCAGTGCAAATAATGGTATTTCTCTGATATCATCTTTTTTGCTGACTTTAAACAGATAATCAAAATTTTCCTTCTAACCCCTATATGGGCTAGTAACCTGAAAGTAAATAACACAAGTTTCTGAAACTTTGTGATGTTTGTGAATATATTTTTCTTGATAGTATTAATCTTCAAAGAATGCAGAAAATTTGTTTCTTAAATCAATGTTTTGACTATTTTTACATGCTTCACTGATTGCCAGTTTTGCTCTGATGAAGACTTGTTCACAGGTAGAATGGTATAGTAGAGTTTGGTTGGGAGTGACCTTCGACAATCATCTGTTTCAACTGGCTTACCACATTAGAACTGATAAAACAGTATTACTGGGGGAATTGTCCAAATGTCTCTTAAACACTGACAGGCTTCAGGCATTGTATGAGGCTTGTCAGAGTTGGGCTGATGGTTGGACTAGATGATCTGAAAGGTCCCTTCCAACCTAGATGACTATGACTATGACTGATCACCCCTCTAGGAAGCCTGTTCCAGAATTTGACCACCCTCTCAATAAAGAAATGATTTGTATTCTCCACTCTGAATCTCTCCTAATGTGGCTTTGAACCATACACATGCATTCCGTTACAGGGTATGACCAATCATTCCCATAAAATGCAAATATGCTGATCTTTTTAAAGTGACTTTGCAAAGTTGTTCAGAAAACATTTTTGCTGTAATCTGTACCATCAGAAGCCTGTTTCTTCTTTTTGTCTACATCTGTTGCTCAGTACAAACATTTATGTCCTCTTGAGCATTCTCCTTGCATATAAGATTCTCAGGTGAAAGCACTTTCAAATGTGTTTCTGGGGAAAAAACATTCAAATAACATGCAATATGCTTTTATTTAATGCAAAGAGATGCAAGAAAAACTGTGTTGACCTCTCTCCGGTAAGTTTTCTCAAGAACATTGCAACATACATGTCAACTCCCTTGACCTGTTCAACCTTTCCAGATGCATCATTCTCTTGGGCAGCCAGACAGATGTAGAGCCAAGTGGGAGTGCAAATAGGCAGGTTGGATACCACCACTGTACCATACATCTGTAGACCTCCATATGGTAAGATAAATGCCATAATGTTTCTTCGTCTATTTTAAAGTTTCTATGAGGAAAATGTAGCCCTGTCTGTGAGTACAGATCAAAGGAAAAATCTCTATGTAGATTTTTAAAACACCTCTTTCATTTAATTATTTATGGAATGTAGTAGCTGGAATACATAAAATCTTATGATATTTCTTTCGTCCTCAGAATCAACAGAGCTTTTTTCTGATATGTGAAAATTACTTGCTGTTACCGGACAGTGTCTGATCTGCATGTCTATATTCTAGAGTAAGTTAATACACAATACACCATACAATACTTTTTGAATCAAAAAGTATGGGAAATTCAGAAAGAGTAATATTACAAGAGTAATTTGCTTAAAGAGTACTGTAGGCAAGACTGATGACATTGCTCAAAACTGCTCTCAGAGGAAATGTTGTGTTTCAACAATAATTCAGTGGTATTTCAGGGCATGTAAATGTGAGATTCTGTTACCAGAATTACTTTAGTGTCAGATATACTTATCTACGTTTGACTTTATTCTGAACCTTTGTAATCTATTAATTCTCTGACTGCCTTTGTAACACATCTTTCCAAACAAAATCAGGATATAACTGGCCCACTTTCATGCTAAAGCAATTGATTTTAGAGGGACTTACAGCTCTTGTTTTTCAGAACTATTTGTAATGTGGTGTTGGTGGTCTCACAAAACATTGGGATCATAACTGATTTCCTCTGTCCGTGAATTCTCTTGATACCTGCAGCTTTTACACAACAGCACAGAATGGAAGAAATGTCCCCAATGGAAGAAATGTCTTCAATGTCTTCAATGGATGAAAATACAGAGCAGAAACAGCTGGGCCAAGGGAGCGTTTCCACAGCAGTGACTGAGTACAGGGTAAACTTAGCAAATCTGCACAAACTAGAGGGGATAATGGGTACCACCTTCCCTTGCTTAAGACAAATCTAATTCACAAACAGAGAATAGAACCCCCTGAACCATGAGTGTGGTGTCCTAGGCTTGGGTCTTGAACTCTGAAGAGGTGAATATCTTTTATCTGGCTTGGCCTTGCTTGCCTCGCTTTCCCAAGGCGGATTGATTTGTTTTTTTTTTTTTTTTTTTTTTCAGAGTAGGCAGGTCTGGTGACTACACAGAAACAGACTAGTTCAGAAATGTGATCCTCATCTTACCTATTCAGGTAGAAACATAGAAACCCAGTAAACCTATATTAATTTTCTTCTTTGCTTCTTGATTTTCAAGACCCCAAAAAAGGCTCTACCATCCAAAAAAGTGTAGCTTCTTTTCATAGAGACCTAGTAGTTCTGTGGCCAGGGGGTGCTTTGAGCAGTGACCACTGGATGTCTGCTGGCAACATTTTCTCAATGGATGGCAGTGTCCCTAGCACAGCTCAACATAGAGGCTGACATTACAGTTTAGCTTCTTGAACAAGATGGTACAATGCCAGTAGCTCTGATCAGATCACTGCCAGACATCTCAAAATTGTTCTGGGAAATGTTTTCTTGGTTGGCACTTTTTTATCTCAGATTCCCTCTCCCCTCTTCAAACAATTGCAATCTTGTTAGGGAAAAGAACAGTTTTTAGAATTCAATGTACAGTTTAGTTTTCGGATTATTAAGGAATTTGTCTTGTCTTTCAAGGCTGCCATTTACATCTGGATTTTCACTGCCCATCTGATAGCAGCTGAGATCCCTCCTGCTCCTCACATTCAGGCCAACCTCACATGAGCAGTTGTTTACAGGTATATGTAACAGTTTGAAGTATGCATGTTTTCAGACAGTGACTGCTACATGACCTATGGCTAAACTGTCTTGCCATCCAGACAGAACAACAGTTGAAGTTGTGTCAGTATTTCCCTTTTCTATCTAGGTTTTCATGGAGTGCCCTTGAATGTCTGTCTGGGCAGCACTAGCTGTTAGCTCTCTAGGGAACATACTTTGTCTGATGCAATAGTAGTTAATCAACTTCTATCACTTCTTCTGCTCACATGAATCAATGCCATAGTTCTGTGTTGTTGGAACATGCTGCTCATCATCATTATTCCCCTATTTTTCTCCTACTTTCTCCTTTGTTATCAAGTAGCTTTGCAAGCCCACAGAATTAAGATAAAAGTATCCTCTACAAAAGTGAGGATGTTTTTCCCTTCCATTTTGCAAAAAGGGAGATTAAATGTGGAGTGATTTTTACTTGAAAAATGTAAGCTAAAGAAGAACAGCTCAAGAAAAGCTGTTTTTTGAACATAGACTCTCATTTGTAGCACTTTTTCTATGAAATTAAGACCTTTTAAAGGTGAGACAAGCAAAGCAAAGATGTGATCCTTTCATGTTAATCTTCCCAAGGCACTTTCACATTGATCATCCAGCCAAATTTGTCTGGCTTGATTTTATTAATCACAGCTAGCATATAGTCTTGTTGCACCTTGTGACATTTACCACTCTCTTCTGCAGCTGTTTTGAAGGATATTGGGTGGTATCCCAGTCTGGTTTGAACTTCAGCTTTGTCAGAGAGTACTCTGAGATAAACGATAAATTTTGCATCGTAGAACTGTGATTTTATGGAGGCAGTATGTACAATAGTGTAATTTCACTGATACAGGAATTGTACATTTACATATTGGCTCATATTAAGAAGATTATTCAATAATGACTTTTATGAAAGGCAGATTTTTAAAGAGCATTTTGTGTAATAGTTCATAGAGTTATACTTTGTCTTTTTGATGTGTTCTGTACAAGAAAAGGTCTTTTGGATTATTTCATTACTTTCAGCTGTAGCTAAACACTTGCATGTATCTTTTGAACAATGTGAACTCAAACCCAGTCAGCCACAAAAACAAGGATATCTGCTCACAATTTAGAATCTATTCTATTATGCATTTCAAACCCTTGGTGTTGTATTAAATTATACTACAAACTATCCTAAATTTATGGACAGTTAATGTTGTTATTTAAATTTATTGTTAATTTTTTTACTGTAATTCAAACTTTTCTATAATTCAAATTATTTTCTAATTTTCAATTTCATATTTACACATAAGCTAATTTATGGAACTGTGCACTGTGGTTCTCAAAACTTAAAGCAAATGGGTTCATGTGGCTATGTCAGCCTCAAATATTTTAAACTACCTTACATTTATTTGCGCTTTTAGTGTAAGATTAAAATTTTCTTTCAATGTAAGTTATTTAAGATGGATTAACTTATTTTTAAAAGAAAATGTACTTGTGACACAATTTATATCTCTTCTGAATATGATATATCCATCTATATAGTTATCTCTCTCTCACCAGTGCTAATTATCAACTAAGTAGCAGTAATACTGCACAGAGAATCACCAGTGCTGCCTCTTGCAACCCGTACTTGGTTTTTCACTATGTCTGCATCTACTTGCAGGTCTTTGGATCTGACTGTGTAGTGATGTATTGCAGTAGGTGCTTGATTTGGGAACATGTGATGGGAGTATACACCTAGTTCCTCTCTGGTTTCCTTCTATGGTTGTTTTGTCTCTACTAATTTATATAAGATTAATTTCCATCCATCTTATTTTCCTTCTCCTAATTTTAACACAATGCTTTGGGATGACTAATACCCAGGTGGACCTGCAGGCTCCATCTGTTTTCTTTTGTAGTGAGTTTATGGAGAGAAGGGTGCTTTCATCCTACTATCCTCCCTTGCTCTTCATCTTCAGATGATGGAGTTAGCACCAGAGCTGTAACCTCTATTTCTACTCCAGCAACATATAGGAAACGTACTGGGAAGCAACATGCTGGGTAGTGTATCACTCTCTCAGAGAAACTCAGTCTGAATAGTCTACTACACTCTGAAGTTTTATAAACTTTTGTCTTGCTTTGCAGTTTTCAAGCTAATATAAACTGGTTGACTGATTAAGTGTAGCTTTTCTGTAACGCTTCTAGCAGTCATTTATCTTCTACAGTGTGCATACACCAGGGCAGCAAGCACAATCACAGAGCCCCATCAAAAGGAGATATGTTTGTTGCAGTTTCTAAACACAATTTTTGTGCTGTATCATTTCAGTTAAGAGATTGCTTTTTCTTTTGTTCATGGAAACAAAAGGAAAGGTATGCAGTACTGAAATAGATGAAGTATGTTTCATTCTCTTGACTATATCAGTGCACTCAAGCTCGATAAATGAACTGAAGTAACCTCTGACCCTAAATAATGGTGTTAAAAATGCCTTCTTCAATTACACTGAATTTGAAGCAACTCTATTTTTAAGACATAATATCTACTCTGTCTGTATTCAGTCCCATTTTTCTCCCCCACACCCCGTTGCTGCCTTTCCTTGTTAATTCATTTAAACATGGTTTCTTTCTGCTCAATTTGCATTCAAATGGCTGTCAGGAGAATTTATGGAAATAATATAAGTGCTTTTATCATTGTGTATTTAGTCACATGTGCTAATTTTCGAAAGATGAACTTTTTTAGCATCTTAGCAAAAAAAAGAGTATGAGTCAAAGACAAGTCTTGTTATGGCTACAAAGCCATGGATGCCAGAGCACTGTGGCTGAAAATTAAAAGCTAAAACAGAACGCCCAGTTAATGATTTCTTGGCTTAAATTATATTTTTTTTGTCTGTTGTTTTAGATGGCTCACTCCAGTTATGGTCTGGCAGATCTTTTCTGCTTCTTCCTTCTTTGGTAGCAAAACTTACCATCTGTAGACACAGCATACAATGACACCTCCTATTTCTTGTCTTTAGCAATGGAACAAAAATTTATTGAATTTTGGAAATTTCACTCAATGTTGGTTCCTCCCCCACCCCCTGTTCATAATTAGTGTTCCAGCAATAGTGGAGCTCATCTCTTTTTCTCTCAATTAACAGTAGCTCTGCAAAAACCACCATGAAACACCAGTGGTTACCTGTACAGATTGAGCCTCTGAAAGCTCAAACTGACTCCTTTGCCTCTCAAAATGGCAGTCAGCAGATTCAGCAAACCCCCAGTGTATTTGGTAATTCCTTCATCAAATTCACAACTTGATTTTGACCAACTCTGGCATCAATGGCTATTAACTTGAGCATGTAGTTATTGCTTAGTTAATATGAGATACTTCTCGGTCTGGTCCACTGATGAAATTTACTAGTTCTTTTTGGAACTTAATGACAAATACTTCTTTGTCTGTTTTCCTAAAAACTGCAGAAATTAGTGCAAAAAAACCTTACATAAGGCATTTAAATTGTAAGTAAAAAATGTTGGTGTAGTGATTTTCAGTCAAAATAATGGAGATGTATTTTTAAAGATATTTTTCTGCCTCAAAGGCAGATTATACTTATTCTTTCACGTATTTTCTAGAATAAATTGTGGGTATAACCTTGAAATTGTCACATTTCAAGCCTTTCAACCTAGTAAGCTGTTGAATCATTTGAATCATCCCCAATTTAGAGGGGAGTATTTCCCTGGATTCTGCACTACTAATAAATCATTGCTGGTCATGCAATTTTTAGTGGTCTCAACAATGATTACATCTTGTATACAGTGGTCGCACTTAGGAACTACATATTTACCTTTGTTCTATTCTCTGTATTTCTAGTGCTCTGGGTCCTCTCAGCTGCTGAGGAATAACTTTTTCTGTGTACAAATGAACAGGCACATGTCTGTCTTTATGCATAAACACCTTCACATATGCATACAACACTCCTTGTGCCCAAGAAAAATATTATATATTATCCAAATCTGCTTCTGAATTGCCACTAGGACATATTATAAAATTTAAACAAAAAAAAGGTAAAAATCCTAAAATTTAAATGAAAATATTTCTGAGTGTATTTTCCCTATATAAAGAAGTATAAGCAAGACAACCTGCCAGCCTAACTAAACTGGTGTGAAAATGAGTTTCTTTGTGTTCATAAATTATATAAGATTGTTTGGAGAAAGGAGGAAAGTATTACCTCATCAGATTTACAGCCTTCAATGTCTTTAACCTTAAGCAACTGTGATTCCTTGAAGGAAGCAGAAACGGAACAGCCTCTAGAGGTGGATACTGGTAAAGCACCAGTCCGTAGAGCACAGAGCCTACAGTGATGGAGGTAGAAAAGACTGGCAAACTTACTTTTTCAGGGGAAGGCAAGTATATGCACCTTCCAAACCACTGGGAGAGCTTTCACTGACACAGATTTTTAATAATTGTTTTTTCAGAAAACCTGTCCTCCAAAAAGGACAAAAAACTGTAAGTACCCAGTAAGTATGTCCACAAAGTCAACAATAAAATAAGTTATCAGAGATTAAGTGCTGAACTTTTAAAAAAATCTGTGAAGGGCACAGAGTACTTTCTGGAATTCAGAGTTGTTCCTCCATCCCTGCAGAGCTGGTGGAAGGACAGCCCAGAGACTGCAGATGAAAATTCTGGCACCAAGAGGCAAGACCATTGTTCAAGGAGAGCCTGCTGAGAGGAACAGCCAACCTGCAGCCAAGCCCCAGTGGTGACGGAGAAAACTTTCTGCAGACTATAGAAGACTCTGCCAGGTGAAGCCACTGGGTTGACTGGAACAAAGCCTGGAAGTGAGATTAGATCTTCCTTTGAAAATTCACCAAAGTAAAATGTCAAGGCAAATCTACTGCAAAGATGTGACTGGCTTAGGTTTTTTCAGAGAAGACAAACTGTTATTGACTTGAGTACTAGCAGAGATTATATGAAATGAATGATTTTTTTCAAGTCTGTATTTTAAGCAGCTCACTAATGTACTAACACTGTGTAATATTCTAGAACTTCTAGGCTGAAGGTATGTGGCAGCAGAAAGAGTGACAGAGCATATGACAATGGAAAGCAAATGTTGGGGATGATAATGGTGCTGACCATTGACTACAGTTTCCAAGCTGAACTGATGAGGTACAAAGTTTCTAAACAGCTGAGGAAATAGAGTCACCTGTTAAGTTAGAAATGTGTAAGTAAAGAGAAACTTGAATCAGTGAAATGTTTAGACTGCAAGTTTCTGCAGTAAGGATAAAACTGGACTGAAGATTATGCCAGCCTGCAATCATTCTGTTAGCACAGCTCCCCTGGGCATGTGAAACAGTAATCAGATCCTACACTGAGATTCAATTTTGTTACAGCCAGCAACCTGATGTCATGAGTTGAAATAAACTGGAAAGATATTCTGCTGCAGCTCAAAATGCTTTTCTTTATAGAACAAACCTCTTCTAAACCAGTTACTAAAGCCAAGTGGAAGACATATCTGACTTGGGCATCTCAGTGTTAACTATTTCCCTTGACAACACCCATTTCAGAAATATTGAACCATTTACTGTCTCTGAAACATCTGGACTTCCTACTTGTTTCATAAGTCTCTAACAAAAAATACCTGCACATCATCCATCAATCCACATCCTTATATTATTAGCGGTCTCGATATGTGCTCACTTGGAGCAGATAAAAATTAGTGTTTTTAGTAATTGTTATATAAGCTGGAGAAATGAGGAGGTTTGGAGATCTGATCTCTTTGCTTAGCCACAACAGACCCATTCTAGCAAAACTGAGACAGATCTCATCCACTGTTTGAAGGAAGTTCCTCTTCTGTTGAGATGTTGAGCTGTGATTCAGTGTTTTGTCCCAAATAGTTTCTCTGATAGAAACATCCAGGTCATATGCACTGTTGCTGGGGCTGTCCTGGTCTAAGTAAAAGGAAACTCCTAAATCTGCCCTCTCTAAGGGTTAGATATCTGCTTTCTATTGATCAAAATCCACACAAAATAGTGTCTCCATGAAAAAAGAGCTGTGGGGCCTCTGCTTGGATCTTGTCTCAAAGAACTATTTCTGTAGTGTAAGCAGTGTTAGCCTCATCTGTGTGTATGATGAGCTTAAGTAGTAATTATATATAATGCTGTGAAAGTGCCATTCTCCCTCCACTTTAAAAGTCAGTAAAGAGATGTGGAAATCTTCTCCATCTGCATTTGCTGGCACTGAGGAAAATTTCTTGCAGACGGACAGCCTGCTGTCAGGTGCTTTAAGCAGAGGCTGTGCCTCAGTGGCTAGCACACATTCCTCCCCAGCTTGTGCTGATGGACACTTTGCCTTCTCCCCCACCTTTGCACCATTTTCCGCATTCATTTTTAGCCAGAAGAGGTCCCTGACCCATCTCAGTATGGAACTGCATGCATGCAGTTTGTGCGAGACAATTGTAAAATTAGTTAGCTGTAAAGCTGCTGAGTTGGGAGCAAAAGAGAAGGCTGGGGCAGAGGAATCTGGCCTGAGACTATTCAGGGCTGCCCCAGCCCTTAGTTTCTCACACACTGAGCAATCTCTCTCAGAGACGGCCAGTTTGCTGCCAGGTAATGCGAGGAGCCATCCAATAGTGGAGTGCTGTGTGTGGATTGTTTCATCTGTCAGGCTGCCAGGGGATATTCAACAATTACAATCTCCACCACTCCTCCCCCCCACAAAGATTAGGGGAGTTAGGCATGTGGAGCTGGGCTATGGGACCGAGAGATGATAACAGTGCACAAACAATAGACTGGTGTAAAGGGTGGTTCAAGGATGTGTAATTAAGAATAATGGGTTGAAGGAAAAACATCTTTTTATGTATGTGACTATTTTTGTATGACCTCTGTCTGGAACTCAGCAAACAAAACTGTGGAGGAATACACAGACTCTTCAAACAATATTAAAATGTGAGACCTTGCTCCTGAAAACAAATCAGTGTGTCAGACTTCAGCTCATTGATTTTATTTGTCTGAATTTCAGGCTAATTAAGGAAAAACAGTCTGAAGAGCAGACTGTGCTTTCTGATCAGCCTGTGAAATAGTCCTGTAGGGGAAAATTGAGAGATATTTTGTATAGCTAAAAATCCTGGAAACCCTGCTGTGATTATCAGCTAATTCATCTATTTTCAGTAATAATGTTGACAATAGTAGTCTGAAAAAGTGAATATGTATGACAAAAGGAGTGAAGAATGAAAGTGTTGTTGTTTTGCCTTCTGACCAGATTTTATACTATGCAGGAAAAAATCAGCAACAGTATCATCAAACAATTGATCAAAGGTGCCCTTTAAAACCCAGGACGAGAAGATGGCACCTCTCAGGAGAGGACCCCAGGCTGGAAGTTAAGAACTTGCCCTTTCTGTGTAACATAAATAATAAAAAGTGGGAAGCAGAGGTGTCCTGAGCACTGCTGACAAGCCTCAGTCAAACATTCAGTAACTCTTAACCCATGATGTAGTCTGTTAGCACTCACCACTCCAAAACCAGCCCAGCTCTTTTAGCAGACATTTGTTTTGGCACCAGCTTCTTGAGGTGAGGGGTTGCACATGAAATCCAAGTATTTTAAGCTCCCCATACACAGTAACTTTGGGAGATGTGAAAACATAACTGTATCTGAGACATCCTCTGAGGATGTAGGTAGGGAACAGGGTGTGGAAAAGGGAGGAAAAGGGAATGGTGAGAAGACAGAGGCAGCAGAGGAAAGATGGGAGTGTGGTAAGAGCAGGGGAAGTGTATCAACAAGGGAATAGGAAACAAATGGACAAAGGGAGGAATACTTTATACCAACAGCACATTTCAGGCATAAGAGATACTTTCTGTGTCTCTATCTTATTTTATCACAGTGCTCATTCATACTTTCTTTGTCAGACACTGTCATACTTTCTGATGCCTTTGCCCAGAAAATCCTGCTGAGCTGCCAGCTGAGCAAGTGTCATGCTAGTAACACATCAAGGCAGCTGCATCTGCCCTTCTAAGCTGTGCTGGAAACTCAGGAAAAAGGGAAAGAAGAGAAATTTTGTTCTGCAAGACCTGATGTTGCTCCAAGTACTTGAGCCAGAAAATAGGTAAATGTAATAGGGATTTAATATCTTCTCAGCACTAATTAAAGTAATATCTATGCCAGCAAACCCATTACAGATCACTTTTCCAGGTAGAGTTGGCTATAATCATATGTTCTGGGAGTAAAATTTTGTCTAGTTATGAAATAAAAAATACTTATGGGTTTGCTGAAAGCATGGACAGGCAAAAGTGAGCATCACTAGAAGATGGGAAGAGGGTATGGGAAGAGGAGTAGCATCTTCTTACAACACCTTTAAGATATTTAATGGTATAGAGAGAAAAGTAGATCTCAAATTTAGGCAACTGCCTTATATTAATAAACTTTAGAGGCTTCGGTAAGATTTAATTCAAGGCTGGTATACATAACCATGATTTTCATTGTTTTATGAAGCTTGGTGACCATGGGCTTTGGCTAATTACCAGAAAGATCAGTCTAATCAGCATGGATCCTAGGACTGCCTTGCTTCTACTCCTGGCTTGAAGAAAGAGTTATACACCTGGTTATGGAAAATGTTCAATAAAACATAGGAAAGGAGGCCATCTATCAGATAGATAGGTAGATAAGGATTGGGAAAAAAATACTAAGTACCTTTCATCATGCTATAAAACTACTAAGGCAGTTTAGTTTAGTCCAGCACTGCACCACAGCTTTGCAATATGTGGGGTTTCTAGTTTAGTATGAGAAGAAATGCAGCTGGCTCCAGGTAGAGTATGGTCTGATCTATCAGTAAAGTTCATCTAATGCTAAAGAGATACACAGGCACAGTATTTATTTATGCATATTTTTATATATATATATTCAGAGAGAGAAGCTGGGGAGAGGAGAAAGAGGTTAACAAGTTGAGGATTTTTAAATTAGACAAGATATGATTCACTGGCAGATGGCCTCAGTAAACTGGCCAGTCTAATTAAGTTCATTAAGCTGTGTCATCAATAATCCATTAGAAGAGTGGCAATAGTTTATGCACAGCAACAATTTGCTAGAGGGTTTGCTGTATTTCATAGCAATGGAATTTACAATTTTGTTCAGAGGGGAAAACAAGCAAATAACCCTCTTAGTTTTGACGAACAATTTAAAAAAAATACACGATGTAATCCACTGTGCTGTCACGTGTTTGACCCCAATGAGAATCTGGAACAGTTCCTCTAATTTATGTGAACCAATCCGATTAATCTTAATCCTGGTCCCCCAGGTTCCAGGCCCCTGTGCTCAGCAAGGCAATGACTACATAATTTGGCATTTTGTTAGGGTGCCCTCAAATTCAGCATTCCCTAGTGGAATTCCCTATTTTGCTGCAGGCAATTGCTCAACCTTTTGTTTTCCTTCTTCTGACTTGCCTCGTTCCTCCTCTGCTTTCCCCATGGGGAGGAGGTAATTGGATTACAACGAGTTCTCCTTCCATTTCTCCACAGGCAGCAGGGGGTTGGAGAGCAACCATCCGCATCCAGCCTGCAGCCAGGGAGCAGAGAGCCAAGGATATTGGATGACAAGCTGGGCCTCAAAGGGGGCCTTGCAGCCATGGGGAGCTGGGCAAGGGCTCTTGAACTGGCCTGCAAGAACCCTGCCTTCCTGGGACACATGAGAAAGGAGGTTTAACATACGTTTTCAAGACAGCACTGCAGGAGTCAAGGCCTGGGGTATAGAGTAGGAGGCATGATAGAAAAAATGCTACATCTTGGGAGTAACATGACAGGCATGTGGTGGTCTAAAAAATCTTTGCCAAGTCCTAAAACAAGAACCTGTCATCTCCCCCTTTCTCCCAAATCTACTATTTTTAGGACAATTATAACTGGTTTCTTAGTTTTTAAAGTATCTGCGTAGATATTTAATATCTGCAGCCTGTTAATCGTCTCAGACCTCTCCCACATCAACAGAGACAAATGATATTTTGGCTTGAGCTGCAAAAAACTTCAGTGCTGCCTGATAATGCACAGCCTTTAGTTCTACCTTAGCTACTTCCCTTCCAAGTTTTACTTTTTCCTCCAACTAACCAATCGTCCATCTTAGCAATTACACAAATGCCCGCTGCAGTTGTTCTTCCTCCATGCCACATCCTTCACCATGAAATTCCCACTCCTGCAAGCTCAATCTCCCCCTTGGACTGTCTGACTCTTGCTGACAAGAGATGCTGCATTACTGTCACCTTCTCTCCTGCTGAACGGGGGTCAAAGGCACCAAAAGTTCTTCTATAGCCACTAGTTCCCTTCCAGCTCTTGCAATATGCTGCCTTCTCTCACTCAAGGGATTTAAGGAGAGTGGGAGGACGCAGCTTGGATCTTTCTCAGCTCTGGCTCCAGTCTGAGAACCTGCTTCCCAAAAGGGTCAATATGATGCCATATTTTGGCTCCAGCGAGCATCCTCATCCCTCCAGTTGTGATAATGGCTTTAGGATTAATTCTAGAGTACAGCACTTCAGAAATCCTGAAAAGAGCTAGTGTGTTTATACTATTTGGTTGAAATTAGTGAATTAGTGAACTGTCATGAAGGTGAAACACAAGGAAAAGAATACTAGAGGATCATGAAAACTGTCTAGAGGTTGATAAAACAGAATTTCATCCCATTTTGCTGAGGTAGAGCTTTTCCTCTGGAATTCTTGCAGTGAAGCAATTCTGAGCAAGAAATTGCTATTGACTACTGCATTATCTTAGCTCTGTGAAGCACCAGGGTGAATAGGCCCTTTATCCTTATAACTGCACATTCATATTAAGGAAAAAAAAAAAGCATTTATTGCACCAAAATAATTTTCCCTCCTTCTCATTTTGCTATGATATGGGAATTGGAAGGACAGGACAGTGTCCTGAAATTCATCTCTGTCTTAGTGCCTCAAGTTTATAATAATAGCAGATGTTTTCAGTAGTAGTAAAGTGAAACATTTAGGAAGCTGAAATCAGTTTTCAACTGGTGCAAAAATTATTCTTTTTTCTATTTTTTTTTACATCCCTGTTTTTGGGATGTCATGTCTGCTGAGCAGTGGGCTGAGGTTGCAAAGGGGCCATGAGCTGCACATGGAGGTTCCTTTCCCTTTTTACAAGACAATTCCTCATAACAGTTCTTTTGCCTTGGGCTGTGTAGCTGTGAAGTCCAACTCAGCCTTGAAAGTCTCTTGTTTTTCTGAAGAAGTATAAAAGTCTAAACAGATTAAACTTTGTTTTGTCTGTCCTGGAAACTTACTACCACAGTTGTTCATTTAAGCATTCTTGGTTTGTGATTGCATCTCGAAATGGAATGATGACTTTCCAGCTTGTAGAAGGAAAACAAATCTCTTTCTGGTTATTATTTTATGCACATGCATTTGTATGTATGCTTAGACATATTGATGTCTATTAGTTGGATATTAATTCTTCTCCTTAAAAAACATCACAACTAGCCTGTGCTCGTAAGTAGGCTCAAGCTCTGCATCTAAAAAGCAGGAAAATAAATTCACAGGGAGTGTAGCAATGCATTGTGTCAGTGACCAAGTACTTTGAAGTATGCTGCAAATTAAAGAGCTGTTGTTGCCAAGAATCCCTTTTGTGGCCAAATGTGACAACAAATTGTAAAGCTGTTTTGTATTACCTTAAGTTTGGCTATACCTCCTGCTCTTACTTTAATAAAATACTGGTATGATGTTAACAAATTGTAAATTTTCCAGCAAAAGGATTTGCCCTTACTTAACAGAGTTTGCTCAGCCCTAATCTTTAAAAAGATTAAAAGCTGTAGCATATTTCAGGCTGTTTTACTTATAAGATCTGGGTTCTGTTGGCGCTGTGTACATGCTCACCTTCATTCCTCCTGTGTCTCAGAAACTTAATAGATTAAGTAGAATTTGATCATTGCTCTTATAAACCTCTACCAAGTTTAGTAAGCAAAGCCAAATATAGAAAGATTAAGATTTATTCTGACTAGTATGATATTTGGCTGGACTGCATCAACAGAAAGAATTTTGTTTAAGAACCTTTGTCAATGCTTATTAAAGTTCTGTAAAGACTTATTTTTTTTAGCAGTGCAAATGTCATCCTTCTCAGGGAAGAGGAAGGGAGAGAATGTGAAGATACTTTAGTCTCTTGGAAGATGTACTGCTTGTTTTCATTATATTGTTAAAATGTCCTAATAGCATCTTTTTCACTAGTGCATACTAGTGAATCCATATGCACTTCATATGCAACAAACATCCATTTTCTATAAGTCACTGTAATCAGGCTTGGTTACTCTCTTTAAATTTCTCCACAATTTTTTTAAAGATTAATGCTAAGAAATTTATGAGACAATCTTCAAGATTAAGTGAGGAGTTAGACTAAAATTTAAGAAAACACATGTAGATATTTTGAAGTCGATATGTGTAATTATGCTTCATTTATTAAAGTACAGTCATTAACCCAACATAAAAAAATAGAAAGTTAGATTTAATAAAATTTTACTACTTTAAATTTTTTAAACAAAATTTTAAATTCTAAAGAATGCTTTATTTATATAACATTGGCAAAACTGTACACTCAAAATGAGATGAAGATGTTAGCATTTTCCTGCAGCTTTGCTGAAAGAAAAACTATTGCTCATTTAAATGCAATAAGATGTCTGAGAATTTCCTTATTAAAATTAGGGATAGATAAATAAAATAGTAGAGCTTTGTAATGCTTTCACCAAAGTGATTCATCATTCAGTTTATATCTTCTGTTTTCCTCTGAAGGGCATAGAAATTAGTAGGCTAAAAAAGTCGCAGTGAAGTGGCTGCTATTGCCCTAGCTTGTTGCAAGTCTTTGTGTAAAATCACATTTTCTACCTATAAAGTGCCACTTAGATCTCAGGAAAAATGCTTTAAAAATCCACACAGAACACAGCTATTTTTCCCCCCCAGATGAATAGGTCTACATAATTGGTGAAGGCACAGTTATCTCCTATAGGCTGCTTTTTAGGTGCTGGTTGAAATACAATGATGGTTTTAATGTTCAATCTGAGATAGTTTTCCTCACTTAGAAGCTGGTGTGATATGGTTCAAACTTTGCAAACTTAACTCTGATTGGTTGTTTGAAAACTAATTAAAAATAGAAGACTTTATGAAACATACATCCTTTGTCAAACTAAGTACAAGTATTTTAGACGAGGCAGAATCTAATTTTTTTTGAAAGAAAGTGCACCTAAAATTTTTGTACTATTCCACTAATATTGCCCCAAACTGATTTATGTTAGCAAAAGGGGTAGCTCAAGAATCAGTTAGGGATATGAAGAAAATTTTATGAGCTACTTGAGACTACTATTTTTATTTGATACTGTTTCTAGGTTGCTATAAATGATATGACATGGGTGAAAGATAAGACTTGAAATTTTGGGATTAAAAAAAGAATCAGATACCTTTTGCAAGACATCATCTGATTTGGCTGCAGATGTTGAAACAAACTCATAAGTTTTAGTCCCCTATGGCTCCTTTTATATATAACAAGGAGGAATGCATCTTGCTCACTGAGTGGGAGATGTACTGCAATTTTAAGGAGTAAGTAAGGGATTTTTTCCTGTTCAACAGGGAAAGTATATAACATATAAATTGTTAACTCTGCAGCAAATCTTCAACTTGCAAACAGAAATCAATCATTCTTAAAAAAAAAATGACAATGCAAGAGTCTCAGAGACAATGAGCTGATATTAAATGACAATATTATCTAGAGGTATTTCCATTTAAGTGTAAACATGTCTTGGATTCATGGTAGCTCTGGGAAACAGCTGGAAGAGAGTAAGGAAATCTTGCTCCTCCTCACTTCTGGTGTTTAAAGAGTACCACAACGGGTTTCATTGGATGGGGCTACTAATTATTTTGTAGTCAGAAAGTGCTCTACAAAAGGCATAAGAGAGTAATTCAGTGCAGTTTCCTTTTATCTGCCTTGCCAATTGATGTCTATACAGAGCAAGTGGGGCTCCCCAAACACGTCAGTCTGTTTCAGATACACAAGATTAAGTAGCAAGTGACATTCAAGAGCAATCGGCCCACCCAGGAGGAGTGAAACCAGCGGAAAAGCTGTCAGATTCTGCCTTTTCTCCATTAATCTTGAAGCTTTTCAATGCTGCCAGGTCGCATCTCCATCAAACAAGCTGAGAAGAGTGTCGGGCTATTTTCTTTGGTCTCGTCCTCCCCTCCCCATCACCCCCCATTAACTCCTGCCATGCCAGGTTCTGTTTGGGAGCAGCTCTTTTATTATCCCCAGTAGGTGGGGTGGCATGAAGGGCTGCATGAAGCCTGATGTGGACCATGTCTAAGCAGAAAGCTGACATATAGGTGGCTGGAGAAAGGGGTGTCAAGGATTCCTTCTGAGATGTGACTCTTTTTTATGCATGCGAAGAAGGAAGGAAATAGGTGTGTTTGCTCGAAACAGACTATATAATGAGCTGCTCAGATCCAGTGTTCTATTTGCCATTATCTAGACTAGAAGAGGGAGATACTTGCCCTTTCATTCATTTAGAGGTATATTGTTGCCAGTTAGAGCTGATTCAGCTATTAGAGGTGAGATTCAGGATTTGACCACAGCAGAGATGTAAATCTTGCTCTTGTCCTGGGGAAGCTCCAATAGTGTGTAGGACACATTGTGTAGCTGTCACAGAAGAAGGATTCAGGATTTCAGTAGACCTCAGTAGTTGAATCATAAAAGCAGAGGATGGTTGAGTGGCCAGAAAGTGGCACAGATTGTAAAGTGCACATGGTAGGAATAAGTGATAATTCATGTTGGAACTAAAGCCAAGTGAATGTGTTTCTCTGGTATGAGGGGTTGGGTTTGACTGAAAGGAAAGAGACTTCTTTCTTTCAGTTCTAAGGGATCACCCTGAGGGAAGATACTGGCAAGGGTGTGTTTTTGAGAGGGAGGAAATTATGGTAGAGGTGAAATCCAGCTCTGAGAAATGAAACTTATGTGCATAAAAATGGCTGCAGCAGGTAAAATCAATGATTCTCCTAGACTATCTCTGCTAGCAAATGTCTTGGGAAGGTGGTATGAAACATATAAGCATCATATAAGCACTCTACCATAACTTATAGATAAGGTATTTAGCTATACTGAGGTAGCATCTTTTGCTTTCCAATAATATATATTATAATAACACATAATAAAATAACATCATATCATTAATATAATATAATTGAAATATTTTCTTTTCTCTGTTCTTCTCACGCAAATCTCTTATGTTCCTCTTTCTACAAGTGCTGTTTGCCTTTCTGACAGTCATACACATAGGGACTGTAGATTTCTACCATAAGTCAGAGAGTGGGAATTATGAAGGAAGTGTGTCCTTACACAGTTCTCATACAAGCAGTCCCTTCCTCATTTTCAAGAAGAATCATTGCCAAGCAAAAATTGTCAGAGGCTGCAAAATAGAATAATCTTTTTTTCCAACATCTGAAGTGACTTTTCTCTCTGCAGGGTGACTGAGTACCAGGAGAAGGTGGCAGTGGTCAGTGTTTCCTAGTATCCTAATCTGGTAGATGTGCTCTGAGAGTGTCCACCAGATCTTATCTTGCAGGTAGAAGGGGGAGAGAGTGTTCATGGTGATTGACTTACCACCTTGTAAATATTTTTTATTATTCTGTTTCTGTGCTGCTCCAGGAAAAAAACAAGGAATGGGATATGTTTTTGCCCAAAGAGTTGGTTTCTTCAAGGAATTTAAGAAAAAAATTTTAATTAAGGTAGTCTAAGTCAGTTCTAGTTGCTCCCTACTAATTATTGTTATACCAGAGGTATTTTACTGAATATTCTTCAGTCACTAGGTGAGTATGCCACCAGAAAATCAGTTTCAGTATGTACAATTTCTTAGACTATCTTTGTAGATAATAAGCCTTCATAGTTTTTCTATAATGATGCTTTTAATAGCTGTTTGTAGTTCATTTTGCTCCTGTGCTTTATCAGTTTCCTGTCTGAGGTCAGTTGTAATGGCCATTCTTCCAATACAGTGCATGGCTGTCTGTGAAAACTCAGTCAATTTTGTATTCAGGCAGTGCAGTCTCCAGTATATAGGCTATTAACACATTTAATGGTTGTAACGGAAGTAGCAGGTTATCGGAAAAACAATTGTCTCATTATCAAATGTGCACACAGGACAAATAGTATGTGATGTAACAGAGCAGAGGGAGAAAAGAACAATCAAAGATGAGAAAAGGCAGAAAATGGGTACTCAGAAAGGATTAACTGTATAGCACAGGGGCAGCAAGATAAACACCACCACTATGACTTTGACCAGACTATACTGGCTATAGGAAAAACATACTTCACAAAACAACAGAGCATCTCTGTGCCGGACGTAAGAGTCAAATGCACCTGTTCAGTATGAATGCAAAAGTAAGACCACCAGTCATTCTAGGTAAAGAAGTAGACATGAGAGCTCCAAACATAGAATCATAGGTTCACTTAGGCTGGAAGGGACCTTTCAGATCACCAAATCCAACCATCAAAGTAACTCTGAAAAAAACCATCATTAAACCAAAACTATATCTTAAAGCACCACGTCTGCCCATCTCCCTCCAAGGTTGGCGACTCCACATCTAAAAGTACTGACATACTTAGAAACCTAAGTCTTCATGTTGTAAGGTTGAAGTCTTCCAGAGTGACGACCTGGCATGTAATCTTTCAACCATTAAAATTTTAGGTAATGAAAATTTTGTATATCAGAAGAGGTAAAAACTTTAACCAGGTTTAATTTCTGGCTAGTTTGGGCTAAATGGCCTATTTTATATTGCGAACTGGCATAGTATGGTTTCATTAGCAGGTGTGATTAGCAGGAGAAAGTCACCCATATTCTTAGTGTTCACTATTCTTTGGTTTGTTCTCAGAAGCTGGAGCTGGAAAAATAATGACATTGCAGTTCTGGTGTAAGTGCTGAATAGACAATTTCAATAGGACACCCTCTCCCAATGCTCACTATTCACCCACGTACCTGGCATTCACCAAGTCCACACAGCCAGTATGTACCACTCCTAATTTTACACAATGGCTAGACATGGCTAGCCATTTACACAAAGGCTTTTCTGTTATGTTCATCTATAATTCAGTGACATTTATCTTTACTAACAACTACAGTAGCTGTCTGTTCTGCCAGTATACAGAAATTAATGACCTTACAATGTCTGTCTAAATATCTCTCTGCGATTTCTTTTCGCATACACTGTGCACATTCTCCATCATACACTCCCACTTTCAAACTGCCTCTCCACCCCAGACTGACAAATAAACTGGCATTAATTTCCTCCTTACAAACCTAAAATTTTCTCCCACCGTTCTATTTGTCTACTTGTCTATTTGTCTAGTTAAAAAGGAGTAGGGAGGGGAAGAATGTAGGGCTGGAGTAGGGAAAGGGCTAGGAGGGAGCCTTTGACCTCATCTTCACATGAGTGTTAGTACTCAGATGTGACTGCTCCCTTTGAAATTTGCCTTTGAAATAGTTCCTTTCCCTCAAGTGTAATATGTTCCACTTTCAGCAGTTTATCTTCCTGGATAGGGTTCATTATTGCATAATGAAAAAACAACTAGAAATTCCAAAGGTCATGGAAAGAAGTTCATTACATTCCTTTCTCTGTATTACTTTCTTTCTCCTCTGTTTCAGTTTTTTCTTCTTTAATCTTCCAATTTGAGGACAGTTTAGATACATGCAGATTAAAAGAAAATAGTGAAAACCTGCTAAATTAAAACTATAATCTGTGAAGAAAAATACCTTGCTTTTTACCAGTATTTTGAAAATTGCTCTTTTTTTTTTTTTTTTTTTTTTAATCTGTAAGTAACAAAATGGCCTGGAAAGAACTTGACTACTACTTTATCCTCTTCTAGTGCTTTCGAAAAGAAATTCTGATCTGTCTGGATCAACAGTTTCAGAAATGCATTTTCCTGATAAGTTGACATTAATAACTGATGTGTATGACTAGAATAACTTAAGTTGTAAGTAATGGCCAGCAGTCAGTCCTTGGACCAGACAAACCTGTGAAAATTATTGTAAGTTTAACAGATAATCTAGTTACTTATTAAATTCAACAGTGTTTCTCTGGTTGTCTTTCAGGAAAACACAAGTAAACTTTTGGCAGAAGAAAATATTTAGGAACACGGTGACACTAATAAAACTCACTTCAGTTGGGATCTTAGTGTTCTTGCAACAATTCTTAGGACAACATGTGCCAAGAACATGTCATTTCTTGTGAAAAGCTCAAAGGAAGGTTGATTCCTGGCTTTTCTACATACAATATGAAGAAAGATGATTTGAATGTGGGATATAACCTCAAACTCAAACAGAAAAAATGAAAGTCATAAGTCTCCCTAAGCAAATAATAAATTTATTCAGGAGCTCCATGTTTCTCTGAAAGGCACACCTGTAATGCTTAAATGTTGCAAAAATCTGTGATACTTCTTTGTCTGTATGGCATAAAGTAACACACTAAAAAAACTGCTCTAGGAGGTATTTTACCTAGACTTCGGTAATAAGTCAGAGGAGAGCACTGAGAAAGAGCATGTTATTTTGATGGAAAAATCAAGATATCCTTATATACAGATCCAGAATTTGGAAATAATAATATTAGACTTTTATGGTGGGAAGAATAGGGTGGGGCGTCCTTTTTTGCCATTCTGAAGCTAATAGCCTTCCTGTGATTCACAAAGATGCTTGTAAAATCAGTTAAAACTGTTGTTTCTTGGTTAGGAAGACTAGCAGCCAATAGAAAGAAAGCCTATTAGCCTGTCTAGTAGTCTTTTAAATGTCTCTAGACATATACTTAGCTGGCTATAACATCCTTTCATTATCAGATTTTAAATATTTCTCTGATTTTTCATGAACTTTTTTATTCTATGAGCTGCTTGGAATTCTCCAGTCTACTTATGGCGGTAATTTTTTTTTTTTTTTTACTTATTTGGTAGGGTTTTTAAAATAGTCTGTCTTAAACAGTATAGTCATGGTTACACTACAGCAGTGATGCAAACAGGAGCTATGAACTACAGAATGCACAAAAAGCCAACAGTGCGTTAGCTGTCTAATACTTGGAGACAAAACTGAATTCTGGGTCTGCAAATCCATGTTTCCAGATAGGTATCACTGACCACTTTGTTTTATGTCTAAATTTCTAACTCATCTTCCACTCCAAGTTCTGAAAGAGAGCTGGCACACAGTAATAAAAGAAAGACAACTCAAAGCTACAGCTTCTGGGGTTTCAGAGGAACTACTGTATATTGCATTACATGACACAGGAGCTACAATAAAACCTCAATTTTCATGTTGGATGTTATTTTCTGATAGAAGAGTATTCTTCCGGTAAAGTGGAATTCTTCATATCACTCTGCAGTGAGGACATGTGATGTGTTCAGGAATTTGCACAAGACTCATATTCTACACATGCTGCGAAAGTTTCATTGACCGACTTAGCTAGAAGTAAAGCAGTAATGCAGTAATTCAGCTGCAGACATGGTATACCTGAATTCCATGTCACTTTTTCCAGAGAATAACAAAGAAGTATGCATGTCCACTCCTAAAGATATTTTGTGCTCTGGGCATTGTCCTTCTTCCTCATCAGTACACATGCCTACTTACAATTTTTATTTACAAATTGTCAGTCCAAAAAATAAGAATATTTGTGGAGAATTTTACCAGCATGTTGGTTGATTTTTGAGAAAGTGAATTTTACTACCAGAAACAGTGACAAGATCTTCCTTGTAACAGTACTGTGCCATGTCAGTTCATTAAACAGAAAATTTTACAGCAAGCTTACAAATGAGAGTGTATGTCAGTCTATGGAGATCTGTAAGAACACTATTGTACAAACCAAGAATAGTAGAGATTATTCACTTCACAGATAACACTATCAGGATGAGAATGATTATTTGTCATACACTGAAATCTATGAAAAGTGACCTTTTCGTTCTAATTCTTTTTCATGTGCAATGTATGTTCCTGTGTGCTCATCTCTGTAAATGCTGAGGCAGCCAATGAAACCCCTGCAGAGATCTTTCACAAAGGTGCACTAATACACAAAGGTGCACTAGTACACTAATGACTGGTTAGAAGATTTATACCTTCAAAAACCCACACCTATAGAAATGTGTTTTGTGTTGCCTCATTTCTTGCAGACCTGGAGACCTCATGTTGCACTCTCCCCTCTCAGACACAACAGCAGAGATTCAGCAAGGTTTATAAAGCTCTGGAGGAAATGGACCTTGCTGCCCATCCTGGATAAGAGACAGGATCCTGTGTTAATATACAAAGTCTGCTGAGCCCTCAGTTGTTGATGAATTCTTTCTGTAGGGGAAAATTACCTTTGCTGTGGACCCATTTTTGATCTTGTGCACTGGTCAGTAACTTTACAGTAATAATGCTGACTGTCATGTACATTCTTTCACATTAAGAATTAAACACATTCAGACTGATCCTTGCTCATCCATCATGATCTTCTGCCCCACCTTGGCAGAAAGACATCAGATATACCTGCCAATAAAAGCTACCATGTGGAAAAGAACATGAGGGACAGACAATGCCCAGCTGAGATTATACCTTTTTTTTTTTTTAATTAAAAGGGGTTCTTTTGGAATGGGCTTCATTTTCTAAATTAATCATAAAGTTATTAACTTTAGATGTCATTTGAAACAGAACATCCACCATGATAGGAGATTTCAGGCAGTGAAATTACAGAGGGAGATACTGTGCTGGACTGAGAGACCTTGCTCCTTGCTGTGGAGAAGGCACTCTCACAACCTGTTTGTAATTACAGCATTGTTCAGTTTCTTCTGTTCTGGGGTTTTCTAAGAAATTTTCATGACTTACAATACCAATAAGATTTTTAACCACACATGAAAGTTTAAGGAGAAGACACGCTTGCTGGTGCAATTTTGAAAGGAAATGCAGCCTCAGAAGCTTGGACTAGATTATGCAAGAGCAACAGTATATACTGATGAATACCAGGTCTGGATGCTCTTCAAGACACCATGTTCAAAAATGCAGCAGCAACTTGATTTTTCAACAATTAACACCCAGTCACTGCATGTTCAGGGATTTCATCAGTACAAACTTTGTCTCACTTCTGGAATCCTTCAGCTTGCTCTAAATTACAATAGTGACTTTGCAGAGACCTGAAGATCGTTTAGCTTGCATGGTACATATATTCTTATCTTTTAATTCCCATTCTTCCTATGGTACTATATTATATGACAGCCTAGTGTTACTTCTTCTGACAATTCACAAAAATGGTCTCCTTCCAACAGCACTTCCTGTTCAATGACTAATAGCTTCCTCTTCACTGGAACATCCTAAGAAAGTGCATATTGCAGAAGAAAATAGGCACCTCATTTCAGTTAAAAAAATTATATCAGATTTATAAAATTTTTTTCCATAGCTCTTAAAAAAACTCAGTGTAAGTATCATGAAACAAAGCTCACTTATCTAATGTCAATGAGAAGCAATCACTTAATTTCTTGACATGATATTTTTGAAAACATGGACACAAAAAACAGAAGCAATGCTAATGCCAAATGACTGACTGATAGTTTCCAAAACCATTTAAATTTCAGTAAACAGAATGGAACTTTTGTGGCTATAGCCAAGTTTCATCGCTTCACACACTTTCCTCTTATTCAAGCTAGAATACATGTATATATATATATATATATACATGTATATATGTATATTGCATATAGCATCTCTTTCTGTAAAAAAAGATCTCTAGTTGTTACACTGGAATATATTTAAAGGACTTCTTCCTAAAATCTATTTCAGCAAAGCAATTGTCTAATTAAAATAGCTATGTGCTCCACAGTAACCTATTCAGTGAATTACTGTTGTCAGGTTTTGAGAAACAGCAAGTTTAAATGACAAATTTTGACAAAGAAATATGGAATTTCATCTTAAAGCTCATATTCTGTTTGGCAGCCTGACAAAAGAGAACTTCAAAAATTTGATTAAAATTGACTTTGTTTTCATTTCTTACTTCTTTTAGAAGAAACTTTTGTTGTTGCTATTTATGAAGGAAGCTGAAGACTTGATCCACTGGAAATAGGCAGTTTGATAATTTAACTGAGTTGTTAATATTATTTTCATCACATAATTCTACTAATTTAGTTATAGTTTTTCTCTTTGCTCTAAGGATAAGTTCTAGTTTGTTTAGCTGGATGATCAAGAGAATATGTTTTCAGTAAAAGTTTACAGTTTTTATAATAAACACTTCTTTTTTCAGTCTTAAAAAAAGGAACAGAATAGAAGCTATCAAATGAATACCTTAACACATTGTCTTTCCTGAACAACCTGGGTATAGCAAATCAGCATTTGTTTCAATAGTTTCTGTCCTGATATATATTGACTGCTGCCACATTACAGTATGCAGTTTTGATGAATAACTTCCCTTTCTCCTTCATCTGTCTTGTCTGTGACTACACACAAATAATCACCAGATCAGCAAGCTGTGTTGCAAATGGAAGATAAATACTAGTGGTCAAACTACCACCATAGTCAACATCATTCTAGTGAAAAAACAACTACCATTTGCTATTTTTTTACTGTACTCAGATGAATTTTTTCTTGTTGTGTTGAAAACTGTAAGAGGAAACTGTAGTGGGAGGTGATAACATTTTTAGGCTGACTTAGGACAGAATTTTCTTTGAAAAAATTACTGAATCAATAAAAAGGCTCAAATGGAGATCTACCCTGAGTGCCTCTAATGCTTTAAATTTCTCTGTGTTTTAAGATAAATTCTTATTATCTGGTCAAATCCAGATGCATGGAAATGTTTCCCGAGTTGAAATAAAATTGCTAAAAACAAAGTATTTCACTTCCACCTGAAGGCAGTGAAAAAATTACTGGCTTAAAATATTCCATGTTTAAATGCAACTTGTTAATGACTCAGAAATCACTTCCTTGAAAACAACAACAAAATTCAGAACAGCAGTTTCTTTTGCCCAATGTTTTTCGGCAAATTTTCAGTGTCTCTATTTGATGGATTGACCATCAAATATTCCAGACTTCATAAAACCCAAGTTCAGAATCCTTTTCATAATCACTAACAACCAATTATCTTAGGCTATGATTCACCTTACACTATCAAATGCTGATACTGGTTAACAGCTCTACAAGTTTTTCATCTCTGGAGCATCATCAACACAAATGATCCTGAGGCAATGGGAGCCAAGAGAGATACACCAGTGAAATACTACAAAGGAATCAAGGGATGTTCCTCTAAGAAAGTGACACAGCTGATACCCTGGCTGTCTCTACATCACTGCATGCAGCATGGGCAACAAACGGTAGGAGCTGGAAGCCGCCACGCTTCCAGAAAGCTACAACATATTTGACACTACTGAAACTCAGTGAGATGAATCCCGTGACTGTAGTGTGGCTATTGATGGCTACTGGCTTTTCAGAAGAGATGGGCAAGAAAGAAGAGGTGAAGATGTTTCCCTCTAGGTCAAGAAATAGATAGAATGTGAAGAGCTGATAAATAGCTGTGAGCATGTTGAAAGCTTATGGGTGAGAATTAGAGATGGAGGCAACAAAGGGAATCTTATAGTTGGTGTCTTCTGTAGACCACATAAAGCAAAGCCTGTTGTTGAAACCATCTTACTCCAGCATCACTTACTTCAGGCTCTTGTCTGTCTGGGGAACTTCAACCACTCCAACATGAGCTGGAAAAGTAGCGTAATAGGCTGCAGGAATGTGTCAGGAAAGTAAGGTAAGAGAACAACATGCCTGAGTTGAGACCTGCTGATCAAAGTCAAGGGCTAGAAGGAAATGCTTGGGCAGTGGAAGCAGGAACAGGTATCCCAGGAATTGCACAAAGAATGGACACTGCCCGGTTTTGTAGAGCTGGGGTCAGGAAAGTCAAGGTGCAGCTGGACCTGAAATTGGCAAACTACATGAATTAAATAGGGAGGGCTTCTATAGGTATGTCAGCTGGAAAGAAAGTATATGGATCCCCATGAAGAAAAGTATCAAACTGGTAACAGACAAAAAGATTTCAACAGATATTTTCCTCAGTCTTCACTAGTAGCCTGTCTCCCCACACCTCTTGAATGGACAGACCACAAAGCAGAGAGTGGAAGAGCACAGTCCCTCCCACTGCAAGAGAAAATGAGACTTGCATTCCATAATCCTGAGGGAACTGGCTGGTGCAGTTGCCAAGCTACTCTCCAGGATACCTGAAAGGTCCCTGGTGACTGAACAAAGAGAAATATTATATCCACTATAAAAGGTAGAAAGCAGGACGCTGGGACATACTGAGCTGTCAGCCTTATATTTGTGTCTGGGAAGACCACAGAGCAGATCCTCCTAGAAGCTCTGCTCTATATTGTACAGATACAAAATTGATGGCTAAACTTCTCAGTGGATGGGGAATTGGATGGATGTTGTCCTGGTTTGAGGTAAAATGGAATCAAATTTTTGTTCAGTAGTTTTACTTTTCAGGTAAACTTCATCTGACTTACTGAACTCGCTGAAACTCTGTGAAATTAACAGCATACTGTATTCATTCAGCACTGTTCATCCTCAGAGTGATAAGACCTATGTATAATTTACACCAATGAATGGTGTGCAGATAGGCTGATGCTTGTAGTTGTTGTTGTAACAACCAAAGTCAGGTAATTTGATTGTTCCATTGGGAGGTCAGAACAAGAAAAGTATTGAGGTGTCACACTTCTGGGAGGAACAGACAGGACAGGTAGCTCAATCATGACCAAGGGACATATCCAGAAGGTTGTTGTCAATGTCTTCATGTCTCGATGGAGAGTGGTCATCTGTATCGGGTGCTGGTGCTGTTTAGTATCTTCATGGATGATACAGACAGTGGAGTCAAGTGAACTCTCAAGTCGGCCGATGATGCCAAGCTGAGTGGCACTTACCAGAGAGGGAATGTTGGCTAAATCAGTGGAAATGTGTATGAACTGGATATAAATAAACTAGCTTGGAAATTAGAATTTCAGAGATGAGCCACTAGTCTTTGAAAAGCAATAAGGACCACAAAGAATATAATACTTCATGCTAGCAACTCACAGGTATGTAAGTGGGATTTCATGATGCATAGAAGCAATCCCATTGTTGAAAATTAAAACTTGTGATTTGTATCTTTGGGTGCTTAACTTTTTGTATGTCTAACAGAGACTTGAAAGGAGACTGCATTTCCATATATATTTTTTGTACAGTATTTTAAATACTTTAATCCTACCAGCTGTTTACCTGCAGGGTCCAATGAGATTTACATTTGCCCTCAGTGCATAATTTGGCTTTTGGGGAATGAAGGTAGGCAGGGTTACTTTCTAAGTATCAGAAAAATGGCCACAGGAAATGATGGGATATTGAGCCAGAATTTACCAGTATTTCCTAAACTTCCTTCCAGTGTGTCCTGGTTTAGGCCCCAAAGGACCCCCCAAATGACAGATGCCGCCCCCTCCTCTCTCAGAAGAGAGGAGAGGAAGGAATGAGGAGATTTGTGAGTTTAGAAGAATTCCAAACTACTTTAATAGATAATGAAATAACAGATAAAATTAAAAGGAAAAGATAAAAAGGTATACAATGTTTACAAAACCGTATCAAGCTCCCGGGATGATGATCACTTCCCCAGCAGATGCAGGGAGAGACCCAGGCTGGGGCCAGTTCAGTCAGGAGCTGGATGCCAGATCTGGATTCAGGAGAGCTCGGATCAGGGTCAAAGGCAGAGTCTTTCCTAGATGTTGGCCATCGAAGAAAGAAGGGAAGGGCAAGAAAGAGAAGGCCTGACCCTTCGATCCCTCAGCTTTTACACTGAGCATGGGGCAGATGGGATGGAATTGGTCAATTTTGGGTCACCTGTCCTGTCCACTCCTCCTTACAGGTGGGACTTCTCTACGTCTTTCTGTTTCCAGCCCCCCGGTAGGGTGGATGACGAACTTTCTGACCTTGATCACCATAGCAAATAATGAAAATGAGAGCTTCTTGCATACCATTCCCTGGTATTATCAGGTCTTATTAGTCTGGGAGCGAACAATGTGCAGTTAATTTCAGAGTTTAGTCAGACGGAAGAGGCCTAGCTGAAAAGTGAAGTTACAAACTAGAAAATTTACCCTATTTTACCTCAAACCAGGACACAGTGCTTAACCATTTAGAAAGATTGTGATTGTCAAGTTTTGATCTGCATGGATTCCCCTTCACAAATTTAGTTTATGGACAGAGTCTTAATACCAATCTTGTCTGTTCTCTGCCTTTCTACCTGATGTTGTGCAATGCTTTTTTTCACAAATGCCCTTGTATTGCCATGGCTGTTATATCAGGGAAATATTTATTTATTATTATTTTACTCTTGCATGTTATCTCTCATCATGATTTTTTTGGTCTTTATAGTAACGCTCTGGGTTAATTACAGAGTGATAGAAACTTTCATACAAAGTTTTGAAGCTCCATGGGTAAGTGCACACTTGCATATTTGGGCAGCAGTAGATACCTTTATAGTCAGCTGCGGAGCACCTAGTCATGTTTGGCTGTGATTTATCCCAACACTCCACAGAACTATTTTTCTTATTATTTAAGTTCAGCAAGTTGTTGCTGAATGTTTGCAGTTGTGACTAGAGAAATGACAGTAGATTGATGGCCTGAACACTGAACACAGGGAAATGGTTCATATTTCCATTACTTGAACATGCAGAAAATATGCAGTTTTCAGCGGAGAAGTGATTTTTTTTTTCTAAATGTAGGCACTCTGATGCTCTTGTAGTAAAACATCCTAGACTCTGCTTCACCAGTTCATCAGTTCAGGTTCTGGGGACATGGGTCCAGGTTTCCATTCTAACTCCATCATGAAGGCAGCCTGGCAAAATAGCAGGATTCAGTCTTTGGACATTGAAGATCTGATGTTTGTGATAGCTTTCTATGCCAGATGGCATTAAAAAGCCAACTCCATAATTTAACCTATCATTATTTTTTGGTTCCATTCTGAAAGTAGCACATAACATTAGACCTACCATATGGACCTTGATAAGCATTCTAGCATGTCACTCACTACCTCCTCCATCTTGATACTTGGAGATTATAAGGCCTCTTTGATTATTGCTTACAGTAAAAAGTCATCCTCCAGTTAAAAGCAAATTCCTCAAGAATGAAGTATTTTTGAAAGAACAATAGCTCCTGCTAACCAGCTCACTCTAGGTGTTCATCTCCTTGATTGTACTGTCATGCATACAGCAGCAAGAAACTACTTTCTTCCTAGAACATAAATTCCAGATAGGACTAAAAGTACTTTTCTAGTATATTACAAAATGCATCTTCAACATGGTGATTAAAAAAGAGAGTGGGAGACAATAAGATTCCATTCACAGCAGAACTGTGAAGATCCCATAAAACAAAAAAAAGGATTTAGCTATCTTTAGTTCTTATAAAGTAGCATCTATTTGGAGTGATGTCTCAGCTGTGGCTAAAATGGGATGGCAAGGAGAGAGATTACCCAGTGGTGATTTGCAGTACGCAGACAACAAACCAGCTGGATGCCCTTAGGGAAACACTTCAAAATAAGTCTACTGGATTAAGCAGCATCTCAATTTTTATTTAGCTAGATGGTAAGCATCTTTTTCTATCACTGGATGAAAATTTGCAATGTACCAACAGAGAAATACAAAAACACTTACTCAAAGGTGAACTGTTTGGTCTCCTATGGCTGCTGTTTTGTAAACTCTATTTGAGCAATACATCTTCACCTTTTGTACACATGCCATACACACAGAGTCAGACTTGTAATTCTGAGGTGTCCCAGATTTTCCTGTCACTTATAAATCTGTTATTAGTTTGTAATATCAGAGTACTGGATACAGATATACAACATAATGAACAGTTGATTTGTGGAAATATTTCAAAGGTGAGAGACAAAAGGAACCATGAATTTTACTCTTGGACATGACTTCAGTGACAGGAAGTAATTGCATAGTGTCAGAATGAAGATTAAAGTACCACTTTATCAAAATAAGCATACAACCCAGACTTGTCCCTCAGGGAGCAGTGTTTCACAAATGCCTAAACAGGTGGCACAGAGCATACTCCAAAGGTGGGAATATTTCCAAAAGAAGTTGCAGAAGCTTTATCGAGTAAATCTTTATCTGATTGGGGAGAAGGTTCTCATTCTGCTATCTGTTAATGCAGAGTATCTGTGTTACCAATCCATATAGATGCATTCTGGGAGAAAATCTGCAGCACTGTTTGCAAAATGGCTTGTCCTTTTACTCCTTTTTCATCTTGGGAGTGTTTCAGTAAGATGCAAGTTATCAAATGTGTAGCAGCACATTGAGAATGAGGAACTTAAAAGATCATAATTAAGGGACTGACACAGAAAGCTACAACAATTTTAAGGAGCAGTTTTGGTCAGGGATTAAGGTAAAGTGGGCTTCTATTTGTTCTCAAGGAGCAGAGTTTAAATGCTCACAAAAACTTGTGTATTCACACTAAGATAATTTAAGAAACAAAATGAAAGGAAGGACTGAGTAACTACAGAGCAGTTATTCACAGGCACAGCAATTTTCCTGAGATGGTAACAAGCTGGATGGCTTACTGCAAAGTTAAGTACAAGGAAATCTTGATATTTTTTCAGACTCCTCAGGTCGCAGGGAAACAGGAGGAGACCTTATTTGTATGATCATAAAATTGCACATTTTTTTATCAGCATCACTGCAGGTGAAGATTGTGAGAACAGCCTTATATATCATGTAACAGGAACCTTCCACCAGACATACTGTGAACCAGAATGCCAGGCCAGAAAATCTTGCCTATAACAAAGGCAAAGCCTGGCTTCAAGACAAATGGAAGAGCCCAATAGCACACCACAACTAAGTATTCTCATATTAAGGCTTATTACTGCTCTGTGATTCCTCTAAAATTGAAGTGAGTTTTATTGATTCCTGTAGATACTCTGAAATACACAGCTTTCAAATTCTAATCTGCAAGATGGCATTCTAAGCCAAAATTTGGCAGAGATTAAAGAGGCAGCATATTCCGTCTATGATCTAGCAAAGAAGATACTCTAAAATAACTAGAAGTGGGTGGAGAAATACTATCCCTCAGGATCTTGCCTGGAAATAAACCCTCAAGCTTTTGAAGTTTCCTGCAAAGCAAAATAAAATAGAGCAACAGAGAAATAAACTACAGCAAGTAACAGTCACAGCAGCTACCTAGGAGACATAAGATCCAGACTGAAGTTCTGGCTACAAATCAGACATTAGGACTTGAGTCATTTGTATGAGATGAGTATTGTAGCGGTATCTTGAGTCCTTGCTTCAGACACTTCTTTGGAGTAGTCCTATTTTGCACTGATTACCGAGAGTGATTCACCTGGCATGTAGCAGCAGCAGGTGCCAGACCCAGTTTGCCTTTCCTGATACTGTACTTTGTGCTGCTGGCGACTGTCATGCAAGTTCAGTAATTTTTGATCTGAAATATACCTGGATGCAAAAAACCATTTACTTAAGCCAAAATTTTCCCACAAATCACAATTATTTCAACAACTCCATATTTCCCAGCACTACTTCCATCTTTTTACAGATATTACCAAGCTGCCAGGGAACTTCCTATATTGCTGACAACTCAAACAGCAGGGCTGTAATCAGTAAAAAAAAAAAAATCTAAATGCTGCATAAAAATAAAAACTTTTGGAGGGAGGCTAGATTAATGATATGCCACAGATAAGAAGAGCTAAGCACCTAGACACGACTAGCAATTCTAATCAAGGATGAGACAGTTGGCTTCATTTTGCCATTTCATGCCCTCAGGAGAGAGTAAAGGTCAATTAAGTGCACAGATGTGGGATGCTGAGCCTACTAGCCAAAAAACAATCCCAAACTTCAGAAAATGTAGAAGCAGGATGGAGCACATATAACCACATCACTCAAAGACTGACTGTGAAACTCAAGGGCAATGCCTATACAAAGGAATAAAAGGCACAACAGCTGTCAGTAAGAACTGGATTTTTGTTTCTGTGGCACCATTTGTTTTCTATTGTGAATATTTGTGTCTTTGGTTAACATTCCTGTGAGGTAAGACTTATACCTGATAATATTCATCCTCAGGCCAGGCCACGAATCTATGTCCCTGGCATCATACAACTATTTCTGTCTGGAACAAAAAATACAAGAACTACATCACTTTGTGTTGGGTTTTTTTTGTATAGAGACCTGGTCAGAAAAATAGTCAGAGAGGAAGAAAGTGAATCACGATTCAGGAAAAAGACCCTGAGCACATATGAAAGACCATATGGTAATGATCAAAGCTGAGGAAAAACAAAAAGCTGCCTTCCACCTGCAAAACAGAATTGTCTGCAGATAGTGAAATGGGAGTATTTTGAAGATAAGCCATCATGTAGTGTGGGAAAAGGAGGCAACAAGTGAAACCTGGTATTGAGACAATTTCCTGAGATGCACTCTGTGATTTGTGAGTGGGGGAGCCAGGTGCTGATTATTTTCTACCCTGTTTGAACATGTAAAAGTCAGCAGAAGTGCTTATTGTATTCGTTACCTGCTTCTCACAGCCCACCTTCCAGCCAAAGGCAAGAAGGTAGGGGAGGAACCAAAAATGGTCTCGCTCTATCAAAATATTTCATCTGCTCTTCCTGAAATGGGATTCTTACATTGTCTTCCATGGTCTTCTCCTGGCTCGCTTCAGGAAGATAAAGGCTTAAGTTCAGACACTGGCTCTGCAATTTCTCTCCTGTGCTTCATAATCAGTTTGAAATCTGAAGGGAAGTGAGGATGCTATTTCTAAGGTCACATCAAGAGAAGTGAGTATACCTAACTCTCTCCACTCCTTTACTACACTCACTAGCAGCACATATACCTCCTTCAGAAAGCATATGGAATTTTAAGATGTAGGCTGGACTTCAAACTACTACTCTGGAGGGAAAAAAGTGACAAAGGTATTTCTTAAGATATTCTTTGTAAGCAGAGGTGGATGCTTCAGTCATAACTTTTAAAGGTGCAAAACAAACCCTGAAAGAACTTGAAATAATAGGAAAAAAAAAAAAAGTAGTTCAATCTTAAGATGTACAGCACAAGGACATTCAGATACAGAGATCTGTATTCAACACAAACCCAATTCTGGCAGTGGCTAATACTGACTGACAAGGAAAAAGTAAGAACAGTTGAACTCACCCTCTCCCATCTATCCCAGCCTTTCACTCGCTGATTTTTCCACAAAGGATGCTGCATTTCATCCTTTGCATTTCATTAATGCAAACTTTTACTGCATGTATTTATTGTTGAATTTGAGCTACTGTAAAATTAGTTTTGGTAGTCAAAATACTGCCACTGAATTTCAAGGTCTGCTATGTGAAAATACACTCATTTTTTAAGTTGAATCTTCATGAGTTTGTTGATTTGTTTCCAGTTGAAAAACACTGAGTAACTATGCATTATCCTCTGCACTACTTGTGGTATTAGAGGCCACTACCATCATGCTCACTTCTCTCTCCTGCAGATGGAAGAACCAATTCCACCCTACAGATTTGTTCCTTAAACAAAAGATAGGTATGCCTTTAAGTACGCTGTTGCCTCTCTCCATAACTTAATACCTTGAGACCCTTTTGAAAGCCTTCCACAACTTCAAATTGCCTCCCTGAATCACCTTGACTCCATATCCACCAACTATGGGAAAAAGTGTATTAGGAATAAAACAGCCAAACTGATGCATCGTTTCATGTATCTGTTCACACCAGTACTTACAAGGAGTGTTTTTGGTGGGGAAAAAAAATCCAAACAAACCCAAAATCCCGATACACCAAAACCTGTTACCTCTTGTTCAAGTAGAGAGAATTTTAAGCAGAATCTTTAAGCCATAGACAAGAGTTTTACATTTTAATTCCTTCAAGACTGTCAAGGAACTAATGTCTGACCTTTGTGTTTATTCTGATCAATTCCCCCATAAGGTTTCCATTCAGATTTTCCGTGCAGGAAGGGCTCAAAACAAAGATCTTTCTACCTTCCCTATGATGAACTTGGATGTGAAAAATCAGTATTTTAAATCCAACCGAAATCTACATTTTAGCAACATTTCAAAATAATTTGCCTTATTTTTTTTTCCTGTGATGTTGGTGCAGGCACATATATTTCAGCAATCTTGTGATTCTGGTGATCCAGTCCAGTATTACCCAAGTACCAACAAAAAATAAATCCTTCTCAGAATGTAGGAGTAATAACAAAGACTTACCAAAGCAAGCTGCCTTATCAGATACACTGTAAATTACCATAAATGTATGTAAAACAATTATTCTAGGATATGTCAGGCTTCCTTGTTTGCACACTTTATCTTCTTGGAGTAACATATGGTGACATGCCCAGTAACCAAACATCAGTTCAGAAAACCATCTCTGGTAAATGTTCCTGGTGTGAAATTACAGGCAAAAGCTAAAATTAGTCCAAATTAATTTCTCCTTTTTTAACACATGACAAAACTCTGCACATAAGGGTAATTAAATTTTCCATTTCGTATATCATTTACTAGTCTGATTTGTTTCAAATTATCCATCAGACAGCATAGTTAAGAAATACACTGCTTGCAATCGGAAACAGAGCTTTCTGTTTCCTGACAGTCTTTATGTTTCATTATACCTCGATTTTGAGAGCTATAGGGACTTTGCTGTAATTGACAAATTATTTTTTGGAATTACGAATGCTGCCAATCTTCAACATAAGTTGGTATCCTGCAAATATTTTAACACAATAGAAACTATGCAAAATAAAGTATTTGCAAGCACGCACCCATATTTTGTGGAGAGTCCTATACTGCAAAACAGCTATATTTACTTCTAATTAGCAACAGAACAGGAGGCATTACTTCAAGCACTTTGAAAATAAATGGCATTAAATATAAATACTAGGGCCATTCCGAGCATTTAGAAGACAGAAGAAGATGGGTGACTTGCGTTTCGTTTTTCTGTGTCTCATTGATTAATTGATGTAAACAGGCACATTTAACAGAACGGAATTAACTGTGCGGAGAAAAAGTGGCAGGAAGGGAGAAATACAAGAGTGGAATAAAATGATCAACAAACTGGGTTCATTAGTAAAGCTAAGATTTCACCAAAACATTCCTGAATTTTAAACACAAATTGTAATTCTGGACTGGCCCACTTTTCAAAACTCACATATGAAAATTTTTATGTGGACACATAATTTGTAGAGGTGATGGGAGTGACAGTAGTAGCATATAGCATGAAAACAGATTATGACATTGGTTTCATACAGATTTGACAGGAAAAATCCAAAACTCATTGCTACATGCAGCTAGCTGGCTGAGACAGCAATGTCAGATAATAAGCCTTTTTCATAGAACTGGTGATACTGTGGATTAATTTGCTAGAACTTTGCCCAGCAGCAGAGTTCTGCTTCCAGGACTTCAAACAATATATCTAATTAACTCCAAATGCAAAGAACTTCAGATAAGCCTCTGCTGATTTTTTCGCATAAGATTTCCCACAAAAATGGAAGCTAAAAAACTGCAAAGAAAATCTCTCATATCGGCAAATCTCAAAAAAGAATGTAAATGTAACATCTACATTAGGATCCTCTGCAGTGTGGGCATGTGATTGCCTAGTAATTCCTTAATATCCTTTCGGTCATTATTGTATGGAAATAGGATAGCTCAGATGCTGACAGCTTTAAACTTTTTATTTCCATTCTAATGATTTTAATACTTCCAGAGATTTGAAATATTACCTGCCAGAAAATGCTCTGATGTTGTAACACATCTACCACTGAGATGGATTTCTAATCTTATTAATTATTTGTATTAGCCTGGAGTCCATAAAATCTCTTCAGATTTCCATTTCAGATCAATGGTAGAGGGCACCACCAACAACTAATTATGGCAGCTTAGCTGTTATGCCATTGCTTTGACATATTCTAAATTTGGAAGTGATGTTACCTGTCACAACACACTGCAGAGTAGATATAATCTGGAGTTCAGTAACGAAACATTCACTGCTAAAGGTATTTAAAGACCGTCATGTAATCTTGTATAATTTCAGTTCTCGCCCAGCGCTGTAGTATTCTCAAAAGTAAATCAAAGAGTAAATGAAGTTCAGTATCTAGTACTTATTTTGGTCTCTAAAATATATTCTTGTTTGCACTGGTCCACTGCAAAAAGGTCTGGTTTAAAAACTTCTATGCTTCCAGGTGAGGTGCAAGGTAATTTCTTCATCATAAAGAAGTGTCTTATAAAAAAACAAGTAAAAAGAAAAAGCTTTCTTCCTCAGGAGGGGAGTGAGACTTAAATTCTCCTTCAAATATTTCCATTACTTTAGAAGGTGCAAGAAAAAAACAAACTGTGGAAAAGATTTTACTTACAAGAAGTACAGATTCACATGGAGCAATTTCATGTATTAGGTTTCCAAAGATAACATCAGGTATCAGGCACATTTTAATACTAAGAATCTCACCAAGCTTGAAGACAAATTAATTAAGATCTTCATGCTCTTCACTTTTAAAAGACGGTCAAACTCTCTCCACTCTCCCTCCCCAAATCAGTAGCCTTCCCTTATTACTGTCCGCTTAGCAAGATCAGCATGTTTAGTGTAGCCGGAATGTAAAGAGATGCAGTAGATTTTTGAGTGTTAAGACTCCAGTTTGGTGCACTTTAGGCTTGATTGCACAATGCAGCATTCAAAATTCAACAGGAAGATGAACTGGAAAAACAGTTCTTGTCTGTGATAGGAAAAATAGCTACATAAGCGAACTTGTTGATTACACCGAAACTGGGTCAAAAACAATGCATTAAAAACTAAGCATTAGTAGTACATAGGACAGCTGGTTAAAACTGAAAATGAGTATAATCAACTCTGGGCAAAAGAAGGTAGTTTTATGCCTTCTTTTAGCTGGAAATTGGTGTCTATATCTTTGTGGAGAACTATTTTATCTACATCTTTGGTGACAATACGGATAAAACTCTCAGCTGCATATGAAAAAGGAGTACTCTCCCCCAAACCATAATAGATTTCATTGATCACATATTGATATCTCAATCTGTTAAGTGAATAAATCAAAAGCCATAGATATGTTACCAAAGATGCCAAACAATAGTGTGCATTATTAAAATCAATTGTTGGATGCAACGTAAGGCAAACTGAGTTTAGGCTGTATTTTCAATGTTCAGGCTTAGATGCTGTCACTATATCTTGTTAGGTAACAGGAAACCCCAGTTCAGATAAACATGCAACTAGAAATAAGAAAGAGCTACAATTACATAGTATATACTGATGTGAGGCACCCAATACCCTTCCCACGTGATCTGTGCACATTCAATTGGTTTAGTTTCACACTGTAGTAACATTACAGGAACAACAACAGTCTCAGTTTTTTGGACTCAAACTTCCCCATATGCAACATATAAAACAGAGCTTTCTATTCCAGTCATGAATGCTTCTAGAATAATGACAACATTAATTTGGCAGAAGGATTATATAATATACATTTATAGAGAAAAAGTCTAAGTTATAACCAAGTATTACATTTTATATATCATACTTCTCCATTCAAATGACAAATTTCTCTTGTATAAAAAGAAAAAAAAACAGTTTCTACTGAGAGACTTTGTATATGCAAGGCACATAAGCTACAGCCAGATAGTGAATATAAAATTACCATCAAAGATAAACCATAATCTTTAAAGTTGCAACTTATTTCAAACATTCCTTCTGACAGATTCCAAGTACAGCAATTTTTCAGAAGTATGAACACTCCAAATCTCCTCTATTTATAGGGAAGTTTGTAACATGTTCAATTGGAAACATCAAAAACATTTTAAATAGACATCACAAGATGCATCTGTAGTTTAAAGGTCAAATTTATTAGGAGATTAAGAGATGTATTATACATGGGCTATAAATATAGCACAGCTGACTATATTCACAGTCAGACAGCCAATGCCAACTTATTTAGTAGACACCCTTGTTCTTTTGTTCCAAGAAAAGTTTGCACCATAAGACTTGGATTTAGGTTTTGGAATCTTCATCTCTTCAACGTCATAGCTCCAGCCTGGAGGTTACAGGGGAAATGGTGAAGGGAGAGAAGAAACAAAGAGAATTCTAAATATTCTCAGCATACAATATAGAATAAAGGTAGCCTAAATCTTTCAGCATAAATATATTTTTCCCCACTTAGATATTCACAATTTTATTCCTTAGTATTTGTCAGTAGAGAATACTGAAATGCCACAGATGTGACATATGTTCATTTCACCATACTACATACCTCCATTTTCAGACACTGAAAAGCTCAACATGAAACACTGACTGTCCTGCAAGTTCCTGTCTCCCCATTTCCATAGCATCACAGAAGTACAAAGGTTCTGTGAATGCTGGGACAGGAAATTACAATAAAGATAAGGAAATGTGGAAAAAAATAGCACAGAAAAAAAAATCAGCCCCGAAGGTTGAGACAGAACAGAGATCTTAGAAAGCTAGAGAAAAAAGACAGGTTGTAGGACCAAAGAAAGGAAGAGCAAAGAAAGAACTTCAGCATTACAAAGGAGCTTCGCATTTTACATTTTTGTAAGAACACAAAAAATGAGTAGTACAAGAGAAGCAAATGAAGTGATAGAAGACAAGTAAATTATGTGATAGTTAAGCAAAAGAAATGCTAAAAAATGTCAGAAAAGAGGAGGTGGAGACATTAGTGTTTATGTAAATCAAAATGCAAATCCGTTGCAGACTTCAGCTACTTGGAAAGTTGCCAGGGCAGCACTCATTACTGCAAACTTCTGTGTCTTGAGCTACAACAATTCACTCAAAGTTGAGATATTCAATTTGAAGCTAGAAGTGGTTAAGTATGCAGTTTTAACTGATACCACTAAGATGATACTTTTCCTCCTCAATTTAAACTTGGTAAGTTCTAAAAGATTTAATGGATTATCTGCATTTTTACACTTAAGATGTTCACAGAATACACTTAATACACACGTACTCATCAAAACGTGTTTTGTAAGATACAGAAATTGTCACATTACTGTGTCACACTTTTGCGTATTCACAAACGACACAAAAACATTTCATGTTTACTACGCTGAACCATTGTTAATTTCCACGTTAACTATTCTCTGTAAGAAATACTGGAATAATACGAAAGAATAAAGGTTTTAAAAACATTTCCATTTGTTAGAGCACTGGCTTTTGTCTCTTGTTCTGATTACAAATATAAGCTTGAGTAAATAGCCAGAACTACGTCCAGAGACAGACTTCAGTATTGTGACATTCAGCACTAAAACACCTAACTGTGAGGAGTTTTGCTGCTGGAATGGAATCTACAGCCCCAGGTTATTGCCTCAGCTTTTTATACACTACGTACATAAGGAGCAGAGTATCTCCAAAAGAGATTTGCAACTGCCAGCATAATGACTTGGGCTGCTGTAGCTATCCAAAATCCACATAGTCAGTTACATCTAACTTTGGCCCACAAGAGGCCACCATACATGGTAAGGTTTCACACTTTTAAATACTTTCCATAAATTAGGCACCTTGAGTCGTTGACAATGAAGAGCAGAGGTCACTTTTACAAAAATACCACAGTGGTGGGACAGATTATTCTTGTCCAAAACCTTCCCATGCCAGCCAAGTTTTCATCGTGTGTGGAAGAATATCCACATCACCAGCCTAAGTGATACTATGGAGTAGAAAAACTTTCCATCCTCATTACTAAAGATGTTGCCTTGGTGATGTTTAAGTTGACAGTCTGAAATGTGAGTTTCATCTAGCTACAAACGTTTCCACCTTGCCATGACTGCAGACCATCCTCCAATCTCCTGTTTTGGATAGAGTTCTTTCCTGTTATTGTTTTCAGTACTGTTATTCCTACATTCAAAATCACATCAGATGGGGCAGGTAGAAAGAGAGCTTGCCTCAGGTTTTTGAAGTTCTTAGGTATGAAAGAACTATTAGGTTTCCCAATCATATCAAAATACCTGAAATATCTAGGATTTTCAGAATTAAACATGAGGTTCTTAAGGAATTTTGAAACAGATAACTTTTGTGGCTCATGCGGGGAGAACAGAAAGGTAAACATTACTTTTCCTAGGCCTTGACATGTTTCAATAACATGTAAGCTTAGAGTAACACATAAGTGTGTGTCAAAGTTTCCAGTTTCTTTCTAAAGGCAGAACTAAATATTATAAAATTTATGTTCTCTTCCTACATATGATACTGAAGCTATTAACACAGAAAACGTTATACATATGTCATATGCATAAAATTAACCTGCCTTAAATAAAAAAGGAAGAATAATTTACACAAGATAGTATTGACAGAAAAGTTTAGTAAGCCTTAATTATGCTAAAATAAAGGAAGATTAATTACTAATTCAGCAAGATTAATTACTAATTCAGCAAAGGCATAAATTTTATTCACTAACCAAAACTAGTAATTTAATTGAATCTGCCTTTTTTAAGGATAAAATATAACACTTCCACAGAGGTGACATACTTAGCTCATTAATATAGTGACTTCTGGGCCAGGATTCAAATTTTCCTCTTAAAAGCTGCATTTCCCAAGAAATATAAACAGCATGAACACAGAAGCATAAGTAAAGCAATATCAGTTTCCCACAGATCTCATATTTTTCATAAAATATTTAAAAATACTAGAAAACAGCATAGTAATCTGGATATCCAATGCAAATATGATGATCCTATTAATTTCTTAGTGAGTAAAACTTCCTTTACGATATAACCAAAACTATTGAGCCAAAAAAGGATCTCCCAGAAATGGAAGAGAAGAATTAAACACTAGACTTTACCATTAAATCACACATTTAATGGTTTAGCTTGTAATTTTCAAAGTTAATGAATTCATCTTGATTTTGAGGTGTATAACACAAACCATTTAACAACTTTGCACAACTTGGTCCAAGAAACTTTATGAACAGTTTACCACAGATTAAATATAGTTGAAAGCTTCAGACCAGAAGGAAGACTTCCGAAGAAGCTTACACTTCATGTACATCACTCCTGGCTTTAACTAAGCATAATTAATCCTTCTCTCAGCCACGAGTTGTATGTATTCCCCCATTCTCCTCCTCCTCAAGTACAGCACTAATGGTCTACCTATTCTGTGGAACAGAGACAAAATACTTCATCCTGCACTTTTTCTGCTGTAAATTCCTTGAGATCAACACTGCCTACACAAAGTTGAATGCCTCATACCCAATATGTTCAATACATACCATTTTTTTCTGCAAAGGCAATGGCTTCCTCTTTACTAGCAAAATTAAGAACCATGTTAGATAAAGGATCGGCTCTGTAAGAAATTGGATGACAAACTGTAAGTACATTTGAAATACAAAATAATTATGCACATATCTGAAATGCTAGTCAATTGTTGTATAATACAACTTTTTGTAGTACACTATCTCACAAATCATCAAAAATACCTTAAATTATTTCCAGGATTAACACTTTCTGCAAAGTATTGTTTCAATACTTCAGTCTGTTAAACCTCCCTAACTCCTCCCACAAATCAATTTCTTATGTTTTTTATTAGACAAACATGTCTAACCACCTGCTGAAGTTATAATATAAGCTTTGCAACAACACTTCTGGTATTTAAAACTGACCGTTCCCTCTCTTTTTGGAAGATGTGAAGGCTTAAAGTAATTTTGAACATTTCAAGGAGACCAGGAGACTGCAGAGCAGCTAGGGAAGAATAACCTCATATAGGAAGTATCAAAGTGAGCAGAGAAGGCATTTATCAGAAACTGTTCTCAGGCCACTACTGAAAATAAAGCTCAAAATTCAAACTGCTAGCTAACTAAATACACACTGTTTAATTTTAAATTTTAATTTTAAATTATCCTCAACTGCATCTCTGAAATGAAGCAAATGAATTTTTTCCTGAAACAAATTAAAATCACATACTGCACTAGATCATGTTGCTTAGAGCCTCATCAAGTCTGGCTTTGAATGCCTCCAGAGATGAGGACTCCACCACTTCTCTGGGCAGTTTGTTCCAGTACCTTACCATCTTCATAGTGAAAACCTCTTTCCTAACGTCTAACCTAAACCTACTCTGCTGTAGTTTCAAACCACTGGCCCCATCCTATTGCTACAAGCCCTGTATTTAGAAAAACAAATTGCCTTATTTCTTCCTATAAAAGCTCAATTTAAGAACAGCGACAAAGGATGAAAAAGTAGTAAGTTCTAAAAATTAATCTACAAAATTTTCAGAGATGCTGGAATTATTAAATAATGCTTCCCTGAAATAACACTGCAGATAATGCTAGCAGTCAACCAGGAAGTCAAGACAAACTATTGAAGGAGCTGCCTCTCAACTGTTCACTCTGAAAACGGAAGGATAAATGAAGAGAAAATCAACCAAAGATACACTGAACTCTCTACAATAAAGGACAAAGCCTGTGACTGGCAGAGGGGGAATGTTAAAAGGGGGAATCTAGCTTCCAGCAAAGACAACATTTTATCTGATGTACAGATGGAAAAAATGGAATTCACTATACACCAAATATATAAATAAAAAACAAAACAAAATACAGAGGCCAAATTTACACTTTCATAAGCCACTGAGACATTTAAATATGTCTCTTCTGAAGGAAGTAAGAAATACTAGAAATCAAGAATTTGTCCATGACATGATCAGTAGAGAATCAAGTGACCCAAAATGTGACAATCTTTGCTTGCTGTTCTTTTCTTCCACAACTGGGGAAAAATCGTCAACAATGGACAGAGGCAGTTTGATAATAAGGACTGGGCTGTAACAATTAGTTCTTTCTTTTTGTGGGGTCATCCTTCATGTAATCTAAACCCAGCTTTTTTATTACTTTCCATAAATCTGTATTACAATTTCTGATAATCCATAGCAAACTAGAGTTCAGGAGAGCCAAAATCATGTCCTGATACTGTTAGCAATATGCTATGGAATTTCCTATAACCTACACTGTCCTACCAGTCACTGCAAACTGGGATTCTGAATTTAATTTTCTTATGAGGTCTTGTACAATGGCAATTCTGAATTTCCCACATTACTTTGTTTACAGCTTTATATAAAAATATGTACACAAGAACTACCCATAAGCTTTTTAGTAATGAAACCTCCCAGTTAAAAAAAAAGCCATGGGTCTATTTAATTTCAATCAACATCTGGAAAATGTTCACTTTAACAAAAATATATCCAAGAAATAAGAAAAGCAACAAAAGCAAACAAGACTGCAAAATGACAGAAACACAGCAAACACCTACAGGTAAATGGCTATATTGAGTTTGGAGGAAGACGGCTCTAATCCCTAGACCCTAAAGGATTCTAACCCACTAATCTCATTACACTGCTCAAAAGTAAGGGGAAAACTTTCAAGAACTGTTCTCTGCAGAAATTAAATCTGAAGAAAATTTTAAGAAGTATTTCCAGGTCTTGAATAGCAATTTGAAATTATCAGATTATGTGCTAATAGCTTTTGTGAGAATTCCTTAAAAAATGAAAAGATACAAACTATTTTACAAACCTTTTAACCTAGCAGTGTCAATTCTCAAAACAGTATTAGTTTTTGGCCTACCTGGTGACAGCTAACACAGGAAATATTCCTTTCCGTACAGCAGAATAAAAATGCACACAGAAATGGATCCATGATAAACATATATTCTATTTTAGATTCCCACAACTAACTCACTCCAGGACAATCTAACACTTGGGTAAGCCCTTAAAATCATGGCTCCTTTTTCTAGGTGGTACATTTAGCAAAAATTACTATTGCAGTTGGAAAGGCCATCGTTTTGGCTATGATCATACTGAATCCCAGAAAACAATGTATCTGAGGGGAGTTAGTCAGCTGAAAAGGAGGATTAGAAGAAAAATTAAATTCAAAAGATGCTACTGATACCTGTTATAGTGTTATAATATGTGCACTCGTATAAGTACACCATACTGTAGTGGCCGACGCAAGAGGGGACAGAAGGGAAAGGTGTACTGCTGGTCAACAGCTATCCCTTAATCAAATTAGGCTTCATGACACAACCTGGTCACTATTTGCTAAATGCTACTTGCAGTAGTTGAGTCATCCAAGGCATACATAGATTAAATCACTAAATCAACAAACAAATACAACCACTTCATGTCAGCGTAGATTTACAGGAAGATAGGAACATTTCAAACTTAAAATTTACATGACCAGTAAGATCCCAACAAATTCAGAAACTACTCACGTAGATGCCCAGCCCATTAAAGGGTTCTCCCAGCGCTCTCTGTTGTCAAATTCCATCTTCCATTTCTTTGTATTGTTAACGCCTGCCTGCATTGCATTACGTGCTGGAACAAAAATGCGAACTTTTCTGGTTTTGATGTGCTCATCTGGAACACCAGTTAAAGTGGTGACATCCTATGAAAGACACCATGGAATTTATTCAAAAAAGGTTAACATAGAAGGCTTATAAAACAATACTGCCTATAAAACAATACATAATTTCAGGTTTTATTTCTACTTTTTAAGTGACAAAAAATGGAAAAAAATATGTAGAAAAATATGATTTGAGTCCAGTTGTATAAAAGTGAATCTGATACATGTTGGGGCTGCTATCATACTGCCTTCCATGGCTGAATCAGATTCTGCATGGATTGATTAGATGAGCCTGCTCCATGTCCCAGCTACAAGAAATCCCTTCCCAATCCTTTGACCACAACTGCAAAATCAGAACTGTTCCAATTTACACCAGTTAAAGCAAATCCATTAATACATTAGCTCTTCTTTCTCCCCTTAAGAAAATATTAGTGCACAGAACAAAACATCAACAAATCCACAAATTTGACATCACCATTAGAAGCCTGAAATTGCTAAGAATTTCACCAAAATTCTTACCAGCCAGCTACGTGCTGTGTTAAGTGCCTTGACTTGGGCCTAAGTCTCCATAATGAAAAAGCACCAACATTCACACAGACTCAATAAGCTAAACTTGGCATGAAAGACGAGGCAGAAGGTTATCTATGTCACAATAATCTATTAAGTGTTTGAGACTGCAGAGCAGGTACTAGAATTCAGCTCTCTTACTTATGTAACCTTTAGTTATCATACAAAATGGACACTGTCATAATGTGTAAAGCTATGAATACAAGCTTTTGCGAGTCAGTTCTTCTGTTCAAGATGAAGAAAAGAACATTTGATACCAGTAACACGCTTTGGTTGTTTTGAGAAGGACAAAAGGATTCAGATTACAGCCTTTGAAATAAAAAAAGAAGTCTGGTAATGTTGTATACAGTCAGTAGCCATCTTGGCTTGTGAACCCTCAACCAATGAACCTAACGAGGTAAAAAACTGAAGGATCACAAAACTAGCCTAAAATACTAACTGACAAAGAGTAAGATAAGGAAAAACCTCACATGAATTGGTGAGAAAAATTACCCTCAGCAGCATTTGTAATAATCAAAGTGAACTTTCTGCTAAAAACTAAACAGTAATTACATAAAATTAACCTGTCAGTTCACCCTAGTAGACTAAAAAGTGAAATCAAACATCAAATCTATCTCTAAGGATGATAAACTATTCTTGTTCCTTCCATACTTGAAAGGCCAGTGGGAGCTCCTCGGTCTCCCACTCTGCCCTCCTTTTCCCTCCCCTCTTTTCTCCAGGAATAAGTAGTAAACTGGTAAGTTCAAAAAATTGCAGCAAAACATTGAGCATATTGAACACAATCTCACCAGCAATGCCATGACTTGAATTAAAAGGCAAACAAGTTTAAGTAAAGCACTGTGGCTTTACATGTCTGTAGCTACTAATTTTATGGGGGTTTGTTTTGTGGTGGCAAACTTGCTGCTGTCACCAGATCATCCTCTGAGATGAGACAAGTTTCATCTTTTGTTTAACTTCAGAAAATAATTTTTTGGGAGATCAGTCCCTCAACCTACATAAGGATGCGAGTTTAAAGCATTTGACTTGCATGTGCAGTTAGAACAGCAGGGGAAACAAACAAACTGACTTCCAAACTTATGACAGTTCTTTGACTACCAAAAGAAACTGTCAAAGTATCTTAATAATTTCATTATAAAAGCTTTCATTAGAAGCAAGTAATGTTTATTTTTAATACAAGTCTAGCAATGGTATGAAAAAGAAATACTACCAGTAACTGGAATGTTGTAACACGTATGTTAAACATCTCCTGACAGACTGGCATTTCTGACTTCTGGAGTTAAAGGAAATAACTTAAGGTTTTCTCATTTGAATTGGCAAGGTGCTTTGTGTAAAAAAAAGAGCTTTTTACCTGAAGAAGAAAAAGTTTGGCAGGGCTTCAATGTTTCAGCTTGCCTGTTTACTAGCTTTATCATTATACTAGCCCTTATTTCTGTATTTAGTAAACATGCCTATTGAGAAAACATAAAAATTTTTCACCAAAAAACCTCTTTTTTGCCCCTCTGGAACAACCTGCTACATGCAAAAATTCTGATTTGGTTTATCAGCAACTAACTCAAAATATGCAAGCTTAAAAATAGCTCAGAATAATGACTTATTTTAGTATTATTATTCTCAGCAACTTGTATGCTCATTATGAATTTCATGCACCAGATTTGGAGGGTTATGAACTGTTCAAGATTTATATGAAATTATTAAAATAAGATACTATGTTCAATAACATTATGAACATAAGCAATTTCCTCTTTTGAAGCCTCTACATCAGTCATAAAATTACTACACACAGTGCACACAGGACACAATTTAAAAAGAGTACTAAAAAACCAGAAAATGCTCTATTTATGAGGTAACATAAATAAGAAATGCCTAGACTTGTTCATTTGGATGAAAATAAAACCAAAACCCAGACAAACTACAAGTCCCTTCAAGCCATGCTTTTTTGGGCACTCAGTTGGCTCCAAATCAAAGTTATTTCACTAATAATATAAGATTCATCCCATAAAAATCTTCTCAAGGTGAAAACTAAAACCTGTCTTCTTTACAAAACTGAAATACCTACACGGGTCTTCATACTTCGATTCATTATCCATGCCTTCTGGGAATCTAGCAATTGTTTATTGATATCTTCTCCATTTTAAAGCTGGCAATCGAACAGACAGTTGTTAGGACAATGAGTTTCTGGTTTCTGAAGCCCAAGTTGTCCTGACATAAAATCACTGTTTTTGCTTGCTGTAGACTTCTAAGGTACTGTAGCATAGCTGAGCTGTTGCCAAAGATATGGAATAAAAAGGCTTGGTGTCTATCATATACTTGACACCTAAAGAGCACAGAAGCTCTAAAATTCCTATTCCCCATAGGCGCACTCTTAGTCTAGACAAACTGATTTCTCACACTTTTAAAATGCATTACAACACTCTATTGTGATCATTTCATCCACACAGCTCCAACTAGTGACAGAAGAACCTGTCCTTTAAACGACATTTCAATGGGCTAAAGCTCCCGCTCCAAGATGCCATTAAAACAATATAATACTTGAAAAGAACTATGCTGCACTGGGTTGAACCCTTTACTGTGTCTTCAGTGCTTTGTTCTGAGTTCAAGTTCTCATTGAAACTACCTGTGAACCAACTTTCCAAAACAAAGATGTTTTTGACAGCTGGTTTCACAGGACTATTTCTCTCTCTCTCTCTTTNCTCTTTTTTTTTTTTTTTTTAATTGTTCCTTACTGAATTTTGTTATATTAGCATATTAAATAGTGAGGTGTTCATCACTCAAAATACTAAATAACAAGGTTACAATATGAAAGACTGTATAGGGTTTGCATTACAAAAAAATAACTATCCTGGTTCAAATTTTTAACACAGTCTGTTATCTAAATGCTGCCATTTTATTTCCTTGATACATACAGAGGTGAGGTTTTATAATAGTAACTGCTGAATTATTTGTAATTGTAAAATAAAAATATTTATGGTGAGGCATTTTGGGTCATCTTGGTATAAGTTGAGAAAGACAAAACAGAAATCATAGAAAACTGCACAGAAATCACATTAAAATGCTAACAACTAAAGAGGAGACTTTGTCTTTATTATAACTTACACTATTTAAGAACACTTGTCATGGTGGAAAGTCTGATGAAACCATTCTGGAAAGAGTAATAATGATAAATGCTATACAACAATGAAGAAAAACTAGTTCATAAAGGCAGTGGCAATGAAAGCACTCCTTGGCATGAAGATGACTTATAAAATGAAGTGAAATTTTTCTTCTTTTAAGTACTCCATTAACAGCACAAATTCCAAACTGGACAAGACATAGAACTCTGCAATTTGAGGGAAGGAGATAAAATTGTTGAAAGCAACAGAAAACAAATGTTTTTGAATCTGTGGGTCAGGTGTGCATAAAGGTGTCAAGTTACTTCCACAACACTTCTTTCCATTCACAAATAAAAACTGCACAGAACTACTAGTAACTATCTGATGTTTTGCACTGTCCCCCCCTTTTTTTTCCCTTCCCCTCCATAAAGGAAACAGGGAACAAGCAATGGGAAGTTGATGTCAAAACACAGAAAAACCTCCCAGCAAGCTTCCAGCAACCACCCAGGATTTAGAGACTTGCTAGCTGCTCTCTTTTCAATACCAGAATTTCACACATTTCAATGACCATTATGACTTCAAAGAATCAAATTTTCATCATTGTCCGTCATCTGCCAGTTGATTTGTATAAAGGAGTTCTTCTGCATGCACTCCAGACAAAGGGCTCCTTACTTTCGTGGCTATATATCAAGTTTAAAAGTTCTGTTTGTGACAGTTGTGTCTGTGGTAAATTAGGGTAACACTGAAGGAGTGCAGCTGCTCTGCAGGAACGTCCTTTTTGGCATCATTTCACTTAAATAAAAATGGAATAATTAGCTTCTGCCTTTATTAAACCGCAAAAATGCCATTGGCCTTAGTAATTACTTCCGGTTGCCCCACCTACTTAACCTCAATAGTTTACACTTGTTAGAAAGAAGGAAAAGTAGATGTTTTCTTTACTTCATAGGACTTTACAATAGCTTGCTCTCTTCCCCACCTCCAACTGCTTTTACCAGAGTAAATACTTAAAATTTTGCTACAAATTCATGCTTCAGTAAGTTTTCTAGGAGCTGCTTTATCAAAGCACAGAACATCTTGCATGAAATAGCTGCTGTGAAAGAAGCTTTTTATTTAGTGTGCTCTGCTGCTTAGGCTACATGTCAGGATGAGGACAATTATGTTTCTACACTTCAATATGGTATTTCTGAAACAAATGTAAGAGTACACAATCTATTATGCAAATCAAAAATGGAAAAATGGAGCAGAATAAGCTAATGTGGTCAGATGACATTTATCCAAACAGCTACAGACATAACAAGGAAAAATATCATATTTGCCCTTAGGAAACTCTGTATCACACACAGCACAGCTTTTTTCAGACTTCATGATTATTTTGCATTGTGGCAATTATTTATGAATTACATTTGTGAACAGATCCATGACATGTTCTCTTATCCAAACATCCTGCAGAATGATTAATCAAGAAGTTGAGAAAAACAGTGAAAGAATACTTGAAAAAAATTAGAAATGAATGTTGCAAACAGGAAACAGTATTCAGTAATAATCATGATTGCACAAAAGCTTCTTTCCATTGTCAGTTCTGCAGAAAACACTGAAGAGAAACTTTATGGAGAAAACGCTATGCTGAAAAGCGGGGGGAGGGTCTGACAGAAGTAGAAGTTCTCACATTACTGCAATCAAACTAAGTCCATTTTTAGATTAGTGAGTGACACTACGCAAAGGAGGTGTCAGAATCCTCAAGAGTCCAACATTTGCAAGTGCTCCTAGATTCAGCAGAACTCTGTTCTTTGGTTCATATTTCATTGCTGAGGAGACACCACTCTTAACAGCTACCATGGCTAAGCAGCCATGGTGGCTAAGCATTTGCTGAAGTCACAAAACCTTGAGAACTCCCCTCTTGTTCCACTGCACAAAGGTTTAAACCCGATGTGTGCCTCTGTAAGTCTAACCCATAATATTAAAACCAAAAAAATCTCTGATTTTGCACTTCAGAGTTCATTGGCAAACCTTAGTTCAGACCCATGTTTTTCTTGACAACCATGGAAAAAAACCTTATCATTCAGCCCATATTCATTATGGGCAGGTAAACAACATTTTAGAAATTTTAAAATGCAACATATGAAACCAGCAAGTCCTGCCCTTTCAGCACAAACAGCTATTTAATACTCAGTATGGTCTTTCTGCCAAGAAAGAATCAAAGAGCAAGACAAATTAATTGTTTAATTATTAATAGTGTTTTTTTTTTCCCCTGTAGCAGTATGTTTTACTTTACAAAATCTGTCTGAGTAAATACCATGAAATTAAGGAATCAAATATCTGGGATTAAACTTCACAGTTCCTTCACAGGATTGAAAGTAAGAAAAATAATTTGAAATATATTTATCATATTTAATGGGGGAGAAGAATATTTTACATGAAAATCAACTGATGTCACTAGTAGTAGTCATCAGAGACTTCAGTGTGATCATGGTGTTCTTCAAACTGATGAAAATATAAACAACATGCTTCTATAAAGCAAGGTCGAAAAAAGTCTGAATTACTTGTTAACTACTTTTTCTTACAGCATTACAAAATTTAGAGAGAATATGCTTTCTAAAGCCCCTTCAAAGCATGCGTAAGCAAACTGTGTGCTTCCACACACACAAATGGGTGGAGGTTTTTTATTAGTTTTGAGGCATTGAAAAATACAGGGTTTTCTTGTAAGTGTTCTACAAGAACTTTGTAGATTATACGAAGCAACATCTGATTATAAAACATGGAAAGAAATCAATTAGTTGACTACAGCGAAATTTACAGTCCGTCAACTGTAAGGCTGTCTTAGTTTACCCGCATTTAGAAAATGAAAGAAGATGACTGAAAAACTGAAAAAAAAATCTTATTTCTCTTACAATTATTTAACATTATGGCAACATTCGGCTACTTTACTACTGTAAGTAACCATTCGTACTGTTCTCTCTGGGGGAAAAATAAAAGCAGTTGGAAGAAGACAAAAGTACTAGCAACTAGTCCACCTAGAATAGACAGCTTTGTACTGATAGCCTTGATTCTTTAAATTTGTAGATACTGTTGATTAAATAGTATATTGTAGTTCACTTGTGATTCTATACTCTTTCAATATAGATGTATTCACTTAGCAATTCCCATTATGCTATACTCCTAGCATAAGTCACAGCAGGCTGTCTTGAAAAGCTACACAATGTTTTAAGAATATTTTGGTGAACTTTTCACTAAAGATTATTCTTAAGCTTATGATTTATAAAATTTAACTTTAATCACAGAAACACAAAGCCCAAACCAGCAGTTTTGGGTGGGGCCTTCCACACCTTAAGTAAGAATGAAAGTTCACATGAATGAAAACACAATTGCACATGGGAACAATCTTTTTTTTGTGTTTCTGATGCCATTTTAGTAAAGACCTTTTTTTTAACATTCATTAAATTTTATGAGCATTTATAAAATGAATCATAAGCATATGACTAGGAAGAATTTTATGGGATTACTGTTCTCCTGAAATTCTGTTTAGAATGAGAAAATTAACAGTTCTGCTTTATGACCATTTGAAAATCTTAAAAGGTTTCCTTCAAACTACTCATGAAGTAGTTTTACAAGTAAGGCCAAGGTAGACATCCTAAACGTGGGCAGAACTTGTCTTGCCATCTTCAGATTTTCAGAGAGTTAGTGCTCTCATGTCTATTAAACTTGTGGATGGGGTACCTTTGCTCAATTTTGTGGAAAACCCCCTTAATGGTTCAGGCTGCAAAATATTCATGGGAGTATGACACTCCAAACCCAGCGGTGAACCGAGTCACCACGTGGTGTCACTGCTACTATAAAGCCAAGCACCTCTGTGACTAGTTCATAACCTAATCTGGACAACGAATATCCTAAGGTCTGGAGTGCTGAGTTCAGGTTTGGATCTATAGCAAAGTCTTAAGACTAGATAACTAATAAAATTTACTATTAAGAAGTCATAGGACGACTACTACAATATGTGAAATATCCACTGTAGATTCAGTTTTAACAAGCTAACAATTACCCTGGACTGTCAGCTACAGAAAAGTATTTTATTTTTCTATTTTTAATTACATAATTGTGCATTTGGACCTTTTTTCCTTCCACTTTCTCATTATTAATTCCCTACTTACTGGCCACAGTGGAACTATTTCACACTTCAGGGTGAAAGAAAAAGTTGTTCAAGAGTTAAAATGTAATCAACTACTTAGGTTTTTGTGTATTAAAAAAGACATTAATCGAAGGTGAAGAAAAAGGAAAATAGCACACATGGTCAGCTACTCTGAACAGTATTGAAAAAGCCTGAGTTTGTGTAAACCAAAGCCTGTCTTCAGTGTGATGCATGTTCTGTATTCTTCATATTTCCATTATATAGAAAGTGCTTTCTGTAAAAGATCTCTGCCACATAGCAACAACTGGTGTGAGACATGGAATAGTGAGGCACACCACAGAGAAACTGAAGCATATCCACAATCAAGAAATGCAAATTTTGAGCAAAATCCCTGTTGTTGCCTGCTTTTCAGAAGAAAAGTTGTGTTTAAGAAAGGAAGCCAGGACCTGTTAAAAGCTGTCTCTTACCCTAATGCAAGATGTAATGCTTCCATGTAATATGCATGGACTTTAAAAGTTGAAAGCAAGTGCTAAATAGTATACATAATTTCCATACACAGCAGGTAGTGAAGCAAGAAAAGAACTGACACAGTTACCCTTGTTAAAGAGATGCACAATAGAGAACTGTTATGCAGTGTCAGCATACTGAAGGTCTATGCATCAGGGATCTTGAGGCTATTAACAGCTTAAAGGTCCACTGTATTTCGTTAATTACTGCATACAGCTTTTAAGTTTTAAATGTATTTTAGAATTAGTTTCTAACAGTAACAAAGTAATTATTCCCTTCTGAAGATAGCAAGGATTGATGGGGATTCAGCTGGGTCAAAACAGAAGACCACTGGACAAACCCAGTTTCATTAAATTTATCTACATGGTTAGTTAAAATGGAAGCTTCCTACAATCTCTCTCTAAATAGCTAAATCTTAACTCGAATGCATCAATGTTACTTAATAAACTGTTCTCTCTTGCTCTGTCTAGGAGTCTGCCACTGTAATTTGTGCTCTGGCCTTTAAGGTTATCTAAGGACAGAAATCATGGTCTTATACTTCCTGACAGAAGAAAGAGAAATCTATCACCAATTACATTCAGTAATTTAACTTGATACACTACATCTTTCCTTACTGTTTGCTATTACTGTGAGAGAAAAAATCAAAGGAGAAGACAATGTACTGAAGAGTGATACAAAGTAAGAAAGTGTATTGGGAACAGACGTTACAGAAGATGCTATTTCACTTCTAACTTACCAGAGACCCAAAAATGCTTTCAAATGGGACAGACATGACATAAAATCTACAAATTAAATAAACTGCAAAAATGGAGACAGATTTGCATTTGATTGAACAAAAAAGCAAGCACTCTACAAGGAATTGTTTATTCACCGCTTGTGACAGGACAAGAAGAATTCAAGTAACCTCCAGAAATATTTCATATCATAGAATCATAGAATAGCTCAGGTTGGAAGGGACCCTAAAGATCATCAAGTTCCAACCCCCCTGTCATAGGCAGGGTATATGAACTTACTGCTCCAGAAAAGCTTCAGATAATAGTTTTGTTTTATGAGAACATGAAAACATTATCTTGTCTTCAAAAAAGCTAAGTTACGAAACAAAGCAGGTTCAGAAATGAAGTTAACTCTTACTCCTGTTGATTACTGGACTGTATAGATTGCTTACTTTCATTCCTTCTAGCACATCAGAAACACTGCTTGCACATTTAACCTTAAAAACCAAACAACTATTTGCATGTTGGAAGCCAGACAAACTAAACATAGCACATTGATACTCCTTTATTTTGTTGTGAGGAAGCCACTGGTAATCTCTTCAAACCAGTAGTATTTGACAGAAAACAAAATAGTAAGTAATGAAACAAACAAAAAAATTGCTAGCACACCCTTCAAAGAAACATACCCTTTGACCCAGTGCTCCAGACTAAAGCCTTGAAATTTTTGCACGAGAATGCTGCATGAAGGAAGCCCAGACAAAACAGTCACTTGAGATGTTAGGTTTTGTAACCTCAATCTCAGCCACACCTCCTTACAATACCCAGCAGAGATAGCACTACCATACATCAACAGAAAAGCTCACTGACAAAGAAATCCAAGTCCTCTACCCTATTCTGAAACAAAAATAAACCTACATAGGGAGGAGTGCAAAACAGGTCTCAAGGATATAATTATGTATCCCTTTATATGATGTCCTGGCCTACCTGCAAAAATAAGTAGTCTTCTCAACTGAGAAAGGAAATTAAGCTGAAATGTATTTATTGCTTGTAAAAGACAACTGAAAGTAACAGCAAGTTCTTTACTTGGACTGTTGGGAGATAAAGAGAGCATCTTTATCAAGAGGGGTAACATGTTCCCCACAAACATTCTCATAGACAGCTCTTTACCAGCATCTAGCATATCAGCTGGACATATTAACATTGCCATATAGAATGCCAACCAAGCTTCGTAAATCGCATGCTCCATCAAACTGCAATTGCTTACAAAAACAAGTGGAGCAAGACTGAATTGTGCTAGGATATTCTAACTGAAGAGGAACTTCATTGATAAATATCAAAATAAAATGAATTTTCAGCACTGAACATACCACAAAATTACAGAATATTACAGAAAATTACAGATTGGAAGGGACCTCAAGAGATCATTTAGTCCAATCCCCCTGCCGGAGCAGGAACACCTAGACCATGTCATACAGGAATGCATCCAAATGGGTTTTGAATGTCTCCAGAGAAGGAGACTCAACAACCTCTCTGGGCAGCCGGTTCCAGTGTTCTGTCACCCTCACTCGTGATGCTTTATCTTATATTTCTGTGGAGCCTCCTGTATTCCAGTTGTCACCCATTGCCCCGAGTCCTATCATCAGAGGTCACTAAGAAGAGCCTGGATCCATCCTTTTGACAATCACTCTTTACATGTTTATAGACATTAATAAGGTCACCCCTCAGTCTCCTCTTATCCAAGCTAAAGACACCCAGCTCCCTCAGCCATTCCTTGTAAGGAAGATGCTCCAAATCCTTCATCATCTTCATGGCTCTGCCTGTCCTTGAACTGAGGGTCCCAGAACTGGACACATTACTCCACGTGTACATAGCTAGACAACTGGCTAAGTACATACGCTCCTACACCTGAAGCTGTACTGTATTTAAGTCCAAATGCAACTATCAGCCAAAACTACAAAGAAGAAACTGCCAAATTATTAAACAATCATTGCTGAAAAATAAGTATGTGCTCTGTCAGAACAGCATGCTGTATATGAATTAAGAACTCTTAATCATTAAAATCTTCAAATACTCCATTTTGCATTCATTGTCTGATAAAGTTATTCAAGATAGATTTTTCCTTCCCAGAGTGGGACTTCTGAGATTTCACTGAGGAAGGAAGGAAGGAGGGGGCGAAGGGGTAGAAACAGAAATTTTTAATAATTATGTTTTGCAGCTGAAACAAACTCTAACTAAAAAATTAAGATCTTTAAACTTCTCCAAACCACAGACTTTGTATAGAAGGCCTAAGCTGGAAACACTGTCCGAAAATATAACTGAAAAATAAAGGTTGGAAAGAACACTTTAATTAACCTTATTTTATATAACAAGTTTATTCTTTTTTATTTTTCCCTTCTATTATATTTAAGCAAAATGCACATCACTGATCTGATAGAGAGGAAAAAAGAATAACCAGAAAAAATACAACCTACAAGTGAGAAATGTGGGGGCTAGATGGAGGAAACCAGTAACTTCAAACACCTCCCTCCAGATTGCCATCCTGGAACCATTCATGGCAGCTCCCTATCACAGAGCCATACGTACAAGGCACACAAAAATTTCCAAGTTACATTCTTCATCTGAAGAGAAATGCTGTCTTGAACTGAAACAGTTATGGCAACCAGTTGAGTAAATACTGCAGTTAGAGTGGATTAAATGAAGATTACTCTAAATTCTTTTATCCCATTAAGTTACTTTAGGAACAGCCTGAACTCACCCTCAAGGAATAACCCACAACGGGTTAAAAGCAAAAACCAAAACAGAGAACATACACTATATCCTTATTATCTAACACAGTGGTAATGCTTAGAGAATTTTTGGCTGAGGAGTAGTTTCAAGAAAAGGAAATCTAGTAAGCCTGTCTTTAATGCATATTTTGCCAAGTGTTTCTCTTCACCAAAGCTGCAAAAACAGCTCCTATACACAGTCTTCAAGTGCAGTGTCACACCATCTCGCACATAATTTTATGATGCAGTGCTACTTTGGCCTTCAGAGTAATATATACTATATACTCTTAGTTCTTGGGAAAGGCTGCTAGCAATGCTCACACATTAAAAAGCATTTTAAAACTTGAATTGCTTGCACTCTGTTTCACAGAACTCAATCTCACATGGAGATTTGAAAAAGCTTCAACATTCCAGGATATTTTTTGCTGGTTTTTGTTTTATTTTGAGCTGAAGTATTATAATTTTTCATAACAGAAATGTCTATGCTTCTCTTAATTACATGGTAAGATTTCACCAATTTCTATGCTTAGCCAAAGTTGTGACTTGGAGGAAGGTGAACAAACTATGACTCAAGCATACAAACACTGTTAGATATTCACTTATAATGCTGTCTTCTCAAAAAAATGGACCAGGATGTTTCCACAAATTTTTTGCTGAAGAGGTTAATGTTATGAGAATACTGTTAATACACTACTACTCCTAGATTATCCAATATTTAACATTTGAACCAGATACTAAGTGCTACCTCTGGACATATACAAGAAGAAGCTTCTAAGATTGACACTGATTTCAGATTTTTTAGAATCACAGTATCATTTGGGTTGGAAAAGACTTAATATCATCTAGTCCAACTGAAACTTTACACTGCCAAGTCCACCACTAAACCATGCCATGTTTTTTAAATAACTCCAGCGATGGTGACTCCATCACTTCCCTGAGCAGCCTGGTTCAATGCTCGATACCCCTTTTGGTTAAGACCTTTTTATTCTTATCCTACTTCTTAACCTACTTTCTCTTATCCTGTGAACATGCTATGTGGGAGAAGATACTGACCTCTACCTTGCTATAACCTCTTTCCATGTAGTTGGTGAGAGCAATAAAGGTCTCCCCTCAGTCTCCTTTTTGACAAGTTAAGCTAAACCAGGTCCCTCAGCCAATCTTCATGTGGCTTGTGCTCTAGACATTGCACCAGCTTTGATGCTCTTCATTAGACATATTCCATCACCTCAGCATCTTTCTTGTAGTGAGGGGCCCAAAACTGAAGAAGGTATTTGAGGTATGGCCTCACCAGTGCTAAGAATAAACACTTCTCTAACCCTGCTATTCCTGATATGATCTATGATGCCACTGACTTTTTTCACTACCTGGCACACTGCTGTCTCTCTTCATCCAGCTGTCAACAAACAATGGCACGTTATTTTTTGTTGGATAGCTCTCTGGCCACTCTGCCCCTAATCCATAGTTTTGTATGAGGTTGTCATGACTCAGCTGCAGGGCCTGGCACTTTGCCTTGTTGAATCTCATACCATTGGTCTTTATCCATCAGCCGGTTCAGACCCTTCCGACCCTCAAGTAGAACAACTCTCCTACACAACTTGGTATTATCTGCAATTACACTCAATCTTCTCATCCAATTCACTGATAAAGATATGCTACAGAACTGTCTACACTGAACTCTGGGTAACACCACTTATGAACAAGTCACCTATTGTATTATTGTATATATACCTATTGTATAAATATTGTATTTATTGTATTTTAACTTTGAGATTGACCATCCAGTCCAGGTAGGTAAAATCCACAGCCTTTCTCTCAATCACTAAGTCCATTTATTAATCTACTTTTGTGTAGGCTGTTGTATATTGCTCCTCTTGAACATCATCATACAAGCACGAACAGATCATCCTCAAAAAAGAGTTCAAAAAGAGTTCAGATTACACACAGTTCATCCTCCAAAAAGAGTTCAGATTTTCAGTGCCCAGCTTGGTGTGTGCACATCACTGAATCACGTGAAGTTTGCCTGCAACCAGATGGAAACTGGCCTTCAACTGTGGTACATTACTAAGAATTCTGAACCATTTCTGAAATAAATGCTAATGAACAATATACATGAAAAAAAACCCAATTTCAGGACAGAAGATGAAATGTCAATGGCATCATTGTAGTCAGCCTATCATGCCTGTAAATGTCTGTCCCTACACATACTCACAATGCTGCACAACCAACGTTAGTAATATTTGAACTGCACTTGATAGCACTGTTATTGAATGCTTAGCTGTTTCATCCTGGTCTGGCAAAATAAAAACATCTGTGAAATGGCTGCCAACTAACAGCTGATCTTTAAACTCAATGTTTCTAGCATCTCTCCCATGACCAACCCTACAACTGCTCTTGCAATCATTTTTGCTTTGAGCTACAGCTTATGTGAAGTGTAGTGAACTATTCTGCACTAAAGGTTCAAAGGTTATTTTCTGGCAATTCAAATTTTGAAACTTACCTGCAATATTGGTATCATTTAACATCTTTAAAAGCCCTTTTGCTGACAAATATTTGGCGGTACCTTTCAACTGCAGACTATTAAATCCCACAAAAATGCTTATAGGGTAAAAAGTCATCCAAAACCCAGGGTTACCAACCCTGAGAAGCCTGCTTAAAGCACATGTGCTGTATTGGACAAGTTTTAGCTACAAATACTATTGATGAACCTTACTTAAAAAGAATGAAACACATCACAGCAATTCAAACCAGTTCAAACCCCTATTTTAGGGAAAACTGATGAAGCTTTTAATAAAGATGACAGAAGCTATGTTATTACATACATACAAACAGTTAAATTGCTTGGAATATTACCTGAGGGAGATTTGCTGCCTTTTGTCCTTTATAGCGCAAATTTCCTAATGCAACAAGGTCTTGAGAGACTACTTTTCACACAGTTATTTGTCCACTCTTGGAATATGACCTAATTGGTGGCCAGAGATTCAAAATGTGATGCAATAGGTTTACTTCTGTTTAGCTTTGCTCTCTGTGTCTTCTATTTTCTTCTATTGCTCATTAGAAGTTATCTTATTCGATGTCCACTGAGAACAGTTACTATGAAAAAACATCATTTCTTGGCCCACATACACTTAGCATTTAACTCCTTTTGTGTTTAATAGTCCCACTTTTTCAATATGAAAAATGAATGTGGTCTAAACCCCTGTATTTTCTAATATTTCACTATAACCTAATTTCTGCTGTATTACTGCTGGGCAGCAGTAAGAAGGTGACTAACTACTACTTAATAATTCAATGGCAGGATGCTCCTTCTCCTTCTATTTAATTTGTTTCCCAAGACAAGGAGCATTTCAGCACTCAAAGAACCAAATGGGATCTAGATAATTCAAAGGTACTCCTGTTAATCAGGTTTTAGCATATACATAAGAATGCTAAGTCTACAAAAGCACTGAATTAGACCAATTAATTCAACTACAGTACCCACTTAAAAGTTTTTAATAACCACAATGTTCCTCTACTAGCCTTGCAAACATCAGCTCAGAAAACAGTCTGGTTTCAAGCTAAATTAGAAGTAAGGCAAACAAGGATACCATATCCATTTTCTGTCAGTTCTAACTTGTTTCTGATATCCATACAGAAGCCACCAATAAAGTGATGNAAAAAAAAAAAGAAAAAAAGTATGACAAAACAAACAAGTCCATCAAAATATGATTTAATGATTTTTAACAATTAGATGCATATATCCGACAGTAACACAACTGTATTTAAAGGTTAAGTATCAACTTCTAAAAAAAAGTTTAACTACAACTATCAAGGAAATTATGGTTTTACGATGCTTAGCAACATTTTTTAAAACCAGAAAATTCATATGATGTGCTAAATTAGTCTTAATTGGTTGTAATTAACCATAATTAAAATTAGGAAACACACTGCAGCAACTTCAAGTAAGTTAATACAGTGCACTACTTTTCCATGAGGTTTAACTGCTGTCTAGAGAACTTCTAATTCTGAAAGAGTTGTAAACCACATCAAAAGTCTTTCTGAAAATTTTTCTCACTAATGGGATACAGATTTTTTCCTCATTAATAAATGGCAAATATGGGTATTTTATGTCAGTATAGAAACTTGTCAAACAAATCAATCTACAGATGAAAACCTTCAACCATATTCTGATTTCCTATTTTTTGGAGGTTCTACAACAAGCTGAAAAACAAAAAAGCATCTAGAATATGCACCTATATTCACAGTACTGAACAAAAATATTATTCTGTCTGCTATTTGACCTAATACATGAAAGAACTGAAGATAAAAAAACAATTTAGGTATGTTATTTATATTGAAAAGCAACATAGTTATTCAGTGACTGCTATTACGAGTTCTCAAGAAGATCTCAAGCAACTTTGATAAAAGCTTCTTCAACTGGATGAGAATATGACATATTTTCCTCTCAATCAGATCACTTGCAATTTGTTTACACTAAGAGAATAGTTGTATTTCAAATTAGTATCACTTTACCTTAATAGTAAGCATAAACTCTTACAGCTAGACAAGGCAATGTACAAGCCTAGTTCAGAAGAATGTATACATTCAAATCTAAAAGATAGGGTACATATTTGAGGGCTTATCATCAATGCATAATTTCTTTAGGATTTATATATTCATTATCTGAAGTAACAATACGGAAATGTGATACCATAAATTCAGGCATCATAAAAATCTACTGAGATTTAAAAAAGAAAACATTATAGAACACTCTTAGATTAATCAAATGCAATTCATCATTCACTTATGGAAATTCTGCTGTGTTCTTGTCTATCTTATTTACATAGTGACTCATGAATTCTTGTACATGAAATGAAATTTCCTGATTCCCAAGTTATGCAACAAGATTAGCGAAATAGTGATGCTTGCTACAGTATCAATTTTCCCCAATTTTTAAACTAAAAATTGTATTACTTTTAAAATTCAGAATAACATTTTAAAAGAACACATTTTTTATCAGGAGGAACACATTTATCTGTGAGAAAATTGTTACTGCTCCATCTAAATAACATATCATGCGAAAAACAAACCCTAGAGTTGTTAAAGTAGGTGTGGCTTTTTACAATAGCCTGTTAAACTTGTGCTGTGGTAACTTGCAGTTACCATTACGAATGGTCAATTTATAAATACAAATTTCAGTTATTTCTTAAGTAGTTTATATAGTTCATATTGTATGTAATAGCGTGTATCCCTGAAGCTATCTAGAATAAATTTGTGGGATTCCTTTCCCTGTGAAGATTAAAAAGTGATAGAAAAAACAAAGAAAGGCATGCTTCTGCTGTGATGCATTTACCCCCATAAGTCTTACAAAAATTGTACTATCAAATAATGTAAAAATAAGTGTCAGGTTGCATCTACAGTAACAGACCACACATTATGGAAGAACTTACAAGAAATGATTGCCAAATTTCTGATCTGCTACTGATTAGCAGAAGAATGTTATGCGTTTGTTCCTAGTTGTAATCTAACCTTCATGCATATTCAAAAGCTAGTATATATGTGCATAGTAACAATAATTTTGCGTGATGCTTCTTTGCACAGTTTCTTTAGTAATATGGGTCCTAATGAACATAATTCAGTTTCAGGAAGCTAGCAAACTCTGTACAGTTTCACTACACAGAAGATATTCTCAGATTTCCAAAAGAACAAGCTGGTTATCAATTACAGCTGACACTCATCTTTGGCCATAATACAACAGTAATAAATAAGGTACTCATGATTTCATATTGCTTGACACTTTGAATGCCATAGTTCACATACTTATGTTTCACCAAAGCTCACTTTTCAAAATTGTATGAAGGCTTGTTGCTTTGTAGTTCTCATTTATAGAGCTTTCCTAGAAGAACATAGAATGCCATACTGAATGCCTATTGTGCAGAAATAACCCTGAAGGCTGTATCATAGCAGTATGCAGTAGAAAACCCTTACCAATTTTTCATCAACTGCGATGAGTTGCGTGTCTCGAGTTTGGTCCTGTGCCAGCCGCCATGTGGAAGTGCTCAGTGACCTGCAGTGCAAGACTTGAAGTTAAAAAATGATTCATGCAATGAGAAAATAGAGGCAGACAAATCTTACATAAACAAGTTACTTTAACAATATGCGTCTTGTAAAAAAAATTGAAGAGGGAGAGATGAGGGCACAAAAATCCTTTTTCTCCCCGATTAGTTCTGTCTGCTGAGTTTTTGGCAGACTCCCATTTAGCAGTTCACAACAGGCTGCACTTTATGTCAGCCTACAGGCTCTCTGTCACAGAGAGACTGCCAGTGGCAAGGACTGTACTGCTCTATATGAATGTACAGTAGCTGGTTTGTCACGAAGAGACAGAAAAATACTAGGTTACTGAAAGCATTTTGTAACTCTGATCCTGAAAATTATGGCATCAGAAAAAAACAATCCTAAATCTATTTGTAATGGTAAAGCTGCAGCTCTATGCTTTATCAACAAATTAAAAACAAAGAGCACACCACCAACAAGACAAGCCCCAAGCTGAAAATTAAAACAAAATTTTCTGATTTTGACTGGTCAAAGCTTTCATCTTTTTGCTTGATTTCTAAGTCAGTATGTGTCAGCATATGCATTTCTAATAAATATGATAACTCTTTTTTAGTTACTAAAGCCGCAAGGTATGAATGGGAACAAAGAAGTCAATTCCACATCACTGAGCGATGAAGTAAAATTTACCTTTAATTTGCATTATGTCATTGATGTCAGAATTGAGCCTTTGACTACAAACAATCTTTTGGCAAAGTAATGTAACAGCAAGTCAAACAAGCCTAAAAGCCCTGAACTAATAGCATGCTTCACATTTAATTAAGGTCATTTTAAACAAATGAGGCACAAAAATGCAATATACATAACTGAACTGTAAGAGGGACTAAACCATTTTTGTTTCAACTATTCTTCAGAAGATTACCTTATGTTGGAAGCCACACATGCTTGCAGATGCAAATTAACCTTAAGATTTTGCCTATGGTATACTTAAAACCATACTGCCGGTAATTTAAAACTACTTGAGATGTTTACATTTGAGACTTTTACAAAATTTGCAATACTATCCAAACTAAACCCTTCCCACATTAATTACAACTGTTAAGTAGTCAGTAATGTGAAAGTTGCTCAGAATGAGGTAACATAATCATTCGAAACCTGCAGAACTAAGAGTTTATGTTCTGCTACATTGTATACTACGTTATGAAAATATGGAAGACTTCACTGGGGGAGGTCTCCTGAATACACGTATCTATGATGTCATCTAAACTTAAAACCCTCATAGAATTTGTCAAGCCAGGTGAAAATGCACGAGGATGTGAACTTGATCATAAAAGTGGTCTAGCTGCATTGACTCTAATATAGTAAGGCAAAATCTACACCAGAAAGGAATTAAAAATTAGTGACTATGAAGAAAGCCATAAGAATCTTATAAAATTAAGCAACTGGAACGAAGTTCACTTCAGTAATATTTCAAATACAGATTTCAACAAATCTACACTTCTAACACAAATTACACTCTATGGTATTACCTTCCATTTGCCAATAACAACCTAAAAAAATTCTTCACATCATGAAAACCAAACCCAAAGCATAAAGTTTAAACAATTATCCAACTCTGCAACATCGACAGATGTATGTATACCTTTTTTAAAAGATAAAATCTGTCTGGAAGGACACTTCGAAAAGCAAGATGAAGTCTTATGGGCATTCTTTAATTTGTACATGTAAAGCCTGATGATATAAAACAAGAATAGATAATGCAGCATGCTACAAGAAATGGCTCTTAGATAGCCCTTCTAAAGCAAACCAAGAGAGAAGCTAATCCTAAAAGTCTATATTACACTTGAGTTCCAGTGTCCAGTCACTAAACCAAACAATTTCCAGCCTTAAAAACCCCAAAAATACAGTAAACAGAAAACTAGTTACTCTTACACTAAAACTCCTGGAGAGAAGGAGAACTGCTCTGCAGGTGTTCCTTCATGTAATACACTTGAAGTTAAAAAATGATTCATGCAATGAGAAAATAGAGGCAGACAAATCTTACATAAACAAGTTACTTTAACAATATGCGTCTTGTAAAAAAAATTGAAGAGGGAGAGATGGCCAAAGAACAGTGGATTATGCAATCAAATTGGTCCTTCCACAGAAAATCATCTGAACTATCCATCAGTTTTGGGATGAAGCCTTAAAAACAGGATGTTTTTTGTAGAGATACAGACAATGGGATAGAATACACCCTCAGCAAGTTTGCAGACGACACCAAGCTGTGTGGTGCAGTTGATACACCAGAAGGAAGGAATTCCATCCAGAGAGACCTTGACAGGCTTGAGAGGTGGGCCCATGCCAACCTCATGAAGTTCAACAAGGCCAAGTGCAAGGTCCTGCACCTGGGTCGAAGCAATCCCAGGCACAGATGCAGGCTGAGTGGAGAGTGGCTTGAGTGCAGCTCTAAAGAGAAAGACTTGGGGGTATCAGTGGATGACAAGCTCAACATGAGCCACCAATGTGCACCTGCAGCCCAGAAGGCCAACCAAATCCTGGGTTGCATCAAGAGGAGTTGTGACCAGCAGGTCAAGAAGGTGATTTTGCCCCTCTAGTCAGCTTTGGTGAGGCCCCATGTGGAATATTGTGTCCAGTTCTGAAGCCTTCAACATAAGAAGGACATTGAGTTGTTGGAGCCATTTTTGATTCAACTATTCTTCAGAAGATTACCTAACATAGGAAGCCACACATGCTTGCAGATGCAAATGAACCTTAAGATTTTGCCTATGGTATACTTAAAACCATACTCTGCTTTAATATGTGTAAAACCAATATGCTTCAATGACATTTCTGTGTTTCAGTGTTAAGAATTTTTAAAAGTTAAGGTCATTTTTTCTTCCACACTGCTCACTTACTTAGACAAGCATTACAGACCTAAGCATTGTATCTAGACTGGAATATGGCTCCAGATAATCAAAACGTCTTTTTAATTAAGGACAGAAGACCAGAAATTAGGCAAAGACAACACTTCTTATTAATTACTTGTAAAAATACTCTTACTTTATCATAGTAACATCAAATGAATTAATAATCACTACTCAGGATCTGTATAAATTGTATAAATCCACATTTGCAAAAATTTCTATATGTATTTTGTGCAATAATCTAACAACGTGTCTTCCAAGAAGAAGCGTGTACCATCCACCATCACCTGCTGTTACAGCAAAGTCACAAATGAGCTTCAGATCTCTGCTACACATTGCAAAGCTGGTAGATGTTCTCCAGTCTTCACTAGTGCATGCACACCAGCTTCACATCTCTCTCACTGTGGGATAAGGATGTATGTTTGTTTCAGAGAATATACTTAAGTCTACTCTTCTTTTTTACATTAGAGACCCTAGCTCTGTTGATATCATTAATAAATTTGGTTGAATTACAGAATCTAAATAGTGAAAAAAAAAGGACAACACAAGTCTTTGGTGATATCAGGATTAAGGATATTAAGGCAGCTTACCTGATCTTGGTGGGTTTTAGAATCTATATCTGAAACTCAAGAAAAAATATGTTCTTGAATGTCTGATAAATTATTTTAATTGCATAAATGGAAAGATAAATGGAAGCCTTACAGAACACAATGCCTGTCACAGAGCCTTTCGAAATGTCACAAAGAATCCCCCACAAGCCTGGTGGGAGGTGAGAAGCAGCCATATTTGCAAGGCATGAATGTCCCATTCACAAAGAGTATTGCCGTGATCAGCATGTTACACAACACTCAGATGCGAAAACTTGCATTTACCTGACCTAATTCAGTAGCTGAGATTTAATTCATTGCACAGAAAAAAGACTCCTTAACACCTTTATGGCAAGACATGTGACTGTTTGATCTATTAGCACCCCCTTTTGGTTAACTGTTGGGAGATATATTAAAGAAACACAGGAATCACAGCACCGGCTCACACAGCAATAGATAAAAACATAATGATGAAACCAAGATTTGAAGAAAACCTCCCATGTCTCATGAAAAATAAAGGGAAACATTAGAAAGTAAGTCTAAAGGGTGTTTTAAGAATTCTGACACTGTGTGACCAGGGCATCAGTAGGTACAAATACAGTATTATGCAGCAGTGGGAGCTATGATGAACTATTCAATACATGAAACAGATAATTAAGTCTTAGAAAACCAATCTTTTTAACAGTATGACATTTATCGGGAATAATATAAGCCTCACAGCATACAGCTACCATAAAGACACTAAATTTTACAAAAAGAACATAGAAATACTGCCAGTTCAGACCTTCTACAGCAGTCACATACCACAATTAAGTAGACTAAAAGCAAATTTGTATAATATTGTCTGACATGAAATAGACATTAATGATTGCCTGTTACACCATGTCTTATGCAGTACAGATCACAGTATTCGCACCTCCAGTATAATCCATTTTTATGAAGACAGCTTGTGAAGCTGAACTTGCAAGAGATGAGCTTAAATAGTAGGATAATACTCCCTTGGTATTAGATTCATTATTGTCATTCAAGTGATAAAAAATTAGCAGGCAATGAATGATATTTTATTTTTACCAGTATATAGTTTACCACTCTCCAACATTTACACCCCAACATAATATGGACTATAATTCCAAATACCAAGGGTGGGAAACAGTCAGTCTTATTTTGCAGTATAAACTGCATTAGTTACTTTGGATTAGGAGAAAAAGCAAGTTCCCCATTTATAAATAGTTATTTTGTCAGACAATATTGACACATTATTTTTCCTAATTTTATTTTTTCCTATTTTTCCTGGATGAGAAGCTCAACATGAGCCAGCAGTATGTGCTTGCAATCTAGGAAACCATATGTATCCTGGTCTGCATCAAAAAAAGCATGGCCAGCAGACCAAGGGAAGTGAATCTGCCCGCCTGCTCCACTCTGGTAAGACACCACATGGACTACTTCATCCGTCTCTGGGGTCTCCAATATAAGGAGGACAAGGACCTGCTGGACTGAGTCCAGAGGAAGGGCACAAACCTTATCAGAGGGCTGGAGCACCGCTCCTATGAAGGCAGGCTGGGAGAGCTGAGGTTGCTCAGCTTGAAAAGAGAAGGTTCCAGGCCCTACAGCAGCTTTAGAGTACCTGAAGCAAGCACGCAGAAAACTTGGAGATGGCCTTTTTACAAGGGCATGTAGTGAAAGGACAAGGGGCAGTGGCTTCAAACTGGAAGAGGGCAGGTTTGGGTTAGATAACAGGAAGAAATTTCACTGTGAGGGTTGCAAAGCAAAGGAAGCTGTGGATGCCAGATTTCTGGAAGTGTTTAGGGCCAGGCTGAATGAGGTCCTGAGAATGTGCTCCTGTCTGTGGCAAAGGCATCAGCATTAGATGATCTTCAAGGTCTTCTCTAACCTAAACCATTCTATGACTCTATGAAATATAAAATTTGCCTTTACTTGCATAGAAGTTCATATGCAAAATATACATATATTTTTTTCCAGGTGTGTTCGGAAAACAGCACAGGAACTGACTGTGGTTTTCTGTTAGGCAAATCTGCTTTATGAAAAGAAGCAATGGTTATATAAATGTACTGAATAAACATGGCACTAACTTCAAGCATTTGATTTGTGGTTTGTACCATTTATTTTTGAATATGAACACTGTTAAGTTCACCTGTCCGCAGAAATACAAAACTAGTTAAATTTTCAAGTAGTAAATACTTCATTAATTAGAAAATAAATTCTATGGCGTTTAGGTTTTACTTATCTCACAGATAGGGAAATGCTGTATCTACAGACAAGATATCAGCTGAATCACAGCACTATGCAAATACAGCTGTAGACTTTCCAGAATTAGTGTAGGACCAGCGCTGTCCTAGGTGCCGCTCCTAGTGCTCCTGTTAATTCCCCAAGTCATAAGTCAGCTCTGTTCTGTCTCATGTTAAAGGCTGCACAGCATCAGTTTCCCACACTTAAATCAGCTTTCTTAAGGTTAACAAGGTAAGAGGAAGATTAACTCTGACCTACTGCCAAGTCTGCACCACCCTTGACTCAAACAGGGCCCATCAGAGCTGGTACAACAAAGACAAGCACAACCCTTCAGAAGGCTCTATAACAGCCAGACAGTAAGCACAGGGATGCTCAATCAACTCCTACTCAGCTGTACCCACCATGCATCTGAGTGCTGTGCTTTCCAGGAGTATTAATTAGGGGAATGCATGCATCACACAAGCATATATACAGTAAAAATAGCTTGTGCAAAAGTGCCACAGCTCCTTTGAGTTCAAGTCAACACATCGACAAGTGAGGGCTGTCCATCCTGAAATTGTTCTCTGTGAACCCCAGGCTGACACCAGATTGTTTCCTGATCTGCCTGGACATAAACTCAGTGATTAATTGCAGAAACATTTCTGAACAAAGTCATGCCAGTGTTTTTTTCAGCTGGGTGAAGAGAAGGCTCAAGGCAGACCACATAGTAGCTTATCAATACCTGAAGGGGGCCTACAGAAAGGCAGGGTGTAGATTCAGGCTGGACATAAGAAAGAAATTCTTCACAATGAGGGTAGTAAAGCACTGGAACAGGTTGCCCAGAGAGGTTGTGGATGCCCCCTCTGTGGAAGGTGTTTAAGGCCAGGCTGGATGAGGCATTGAGCAGCCTGATGTAGTGGGAGGTGTCCCTGCCTATGGCAGGGAGGTTGGAACTCAATGATCTTTAAAGTCCCTTCCTACCCGAACTATTCATTGATTCTACATGCTCATAAACATGTAACTCAAAAGTATGCCAGTGGCCTCTCCAAGATGCAGAAAATAGGCCAGAAAACTTTTGAGAAAGAAACTTGGCATGTTGAGAATAAAACACCACAAATTAATGTAAATAATTTTCTAGTAGAAATCATAAACCTCACTGTGAATGCAGACCTGATATACTACTAGAGTTACTAGAGTAACAGAGTATATAATTTATAAAACAGCCACCTACTGTCAGGTGACAGGAGCTCAGAACAACTGCCACCTGTGCAGTTGCTGATCAGCAGTTTCATTACATGCTACTCTCCAAACAAGAAGACCTGAACTTAGAAATGAACTTCAGATCACAATCTGAGAACAGTAGGTAAATCATGGACCAGTGGAATCTCTTGTAAGCAAGCCAGTGAACAGGCAAATAATATTAGAATAGCTACAGAGACCATGATGACTATCAATTGAATTTCAAACAATATAAATAGAAAGTCTAACAAAAAGAAAAAGAGAAAAGTTTTGGACAGAGCAAAGATAAAATACACAGGTGACATATTTGCTCTGTTTGTTCTTTCTAAATGTCAAACTTCTCCCCACATAAACACAGTCAGGCATTCATACAACTAGACAATAACCAAAAACTGTGCTCTCTTTATAGTAAGAACAACAGAAGTCAAAGGGTTTAATTCCAAAACTGTGAGGAATGAAACTAGCGTTCCACAACCCACCTCTGTCTAAGGGAAGTTTATGCTTTTTGAACAAGAGCCTTTGAATCATGTAAAATTAAACAAAGAAAAAAAAAAGATTCCTCTGTGTTTGCAAACTGGATTATGGCATAACGTGGTGTGCTGGATTTCATCCCAAGCCTTTCCTCTTAATTTAGCCACTTTTTATGTGAGCGCATGCAGTTATAGGCTTAATTAATACTTATTCCCATAAACTCCTCCATAAATTGTTGCCATTCTACAGTTATCAGGCATTTTACATACAGTCCATTATATCACACCACAACTTGTTTTTTAATTCTTCTGCCTGTCTACATCATTCTCCTGCTGACACATTTCCAACTTTCTTTTCTCACAGCTCTAAATGGAACAACTTCCACTACTGAGTTACATGCAGAGAAGACACATCCACGCAAGAATATAATTTGAGCTTCAAGTCAGCTAGCCCTCTAATATTAAGAACCTGAGGAAAATCTCTGTTAGGGCAGAGGAACCTAAGGTCACAAACCCAATTAAGTTTTTTCCAGTGTACACAATATATCTGCACTCTGTTTTCAGCTGCATTACTTTGCAACCAAAGCAAATTATTTCATTTTAATGTAATCTTTTTACGATGACAAATTTTAAGTCTTACCAATTTTTTTAAAAAAATACACTAACAAAACAGATTTTTGGTGCGGGTACCAGTGCTATTAATCAGCTTCTACAGCAGACATCTGTCTTTAGTTTAAAACAAATGGTTGGCTGCAATGTAAACAACTTATGCAAGTGTCTCCAACACTTGCATTTTTTAAAATTACCACATCAAAACTTTTAAATGCTAGCCTACATACAAGTGCAAGTAACAATTACACAGCATTAGCATAGGAAAAAAAGAAATCCCACCTTCTTATAGAGTGTACTGTATCAGCACCTCTAGTCTTGGGACAAAATTTCCTTAGACTGATGAATTTATGATAAAGTATTTTGTGTTACAGAAGAAACACTGGAAACTGACAAACTACTTAAATGAAGACCAGTTTTAAAAGAAAGCTTCAGTGCCCTATTGTTCTGTAATTAACCTACTTAACTTTATCGCCATTTGATGGTATTTATTAAACATACCTTATGAGCATTTTCAGAGAATTCACCTTTAAGGATAAAAGTAACTGCCTCAGCTGCTTGTGCATTCCCCTATACTCATCCACTGACTCCTCCACTGGTACTACTCTTCCCTTTTGCTAGTGCATTTTCATATTCTGACTAAGCAACTATCAGCTCTCTGAAAGGAGACTGGTAGCCTTGTTATTGTTCAATCTCTTATAAAGTGGAATAAACCCTTAAAGCAAAACTGGTGCTTCAAATGCAAATCTTATTCTTGACTTCCAGTTCAGACAACATTCAGATTATCTGTCTCTTCCTCTGGCAGGCACAATCAAAACTGACATATGACAAAATATCACAACTGCAGAATTTCTCTTTAGAAAACTTATGCAGCACATATGAATACACTCCTTGAATACATGATGGACCAGTCAAAACTACTCTGTAGAGAGCTCTGCATTTTTTCCTTCATTTAAAATACAGTGGTTTTACTGAAAGTAGTAAACCACAAAATACATCTATGGTTTTATAATGACAGATGGTTCTTCTGAAAACTACTGACAACAGATGCAGTATCTACCAAGTTTTCTATTTAAAAGTAATGAAATATATAGAAAAGATGAAAACCAGTTATCCTCTGCCAGAAAAATCCGGTCTAGACTTTAATACAAATGGCATCACTAACATAGTACAACATCACTTCAAAATATTGATAGCAAATGACAAGATTAGAAGTAGTACCTAGAGGATACATTTATAAAAGATAGGTCTTTGAATATTTTATATAAAATTCATAAAATGTTATTTAAAAAATAATAATAGAAGCTCTTTATGAAATTGTCAGTGATCCGGAGGGTTAACACTTCAAGAATAAGCAGCCACAAGAATTGTTTGCCCACACAAATTCTGGAGCTGCCCACAGTCTGACTGCTTGAATCAAAAGTTAATTTACTTCCTCAACATCAGTCACAGGCACAAATTGCATCTAGAAAGTGGCTTGTTAACAAAATGGCACCTAAACATAATGTTATACTGCCAGGAAAGAACAACAGTACTTTGAAACTCAGATAGGAATATGACATTCATTTCTTAGGAAACAGGCACTATTAAAAAAGATAACATTAATTGTTCAGCTTGCCTTCTGCTCATTTAATACTATCTTTTATTAGAAACAATAAAGGAGGCGATTTTCAGGCAGTTTGGTGGTATACTCTGTAACATACTCAGAATCAATTTCTTGCAAAATACTTATGAAGAAAATCCACTGTATAGTCATGGAAGCTAAGAAACATACACAGATAAAACATCCTAAACAGTAACTTCTAAAAGTGGTACTCAAATTTACAGAAATCATTAGTATAAGAGAAGATTTTTTGCAACTAAGTGTTACTTTAAGCAATATGTGAGTAGCTTCAAGCTTCCTTCCTAACTATGAGTTTCTCAGCACTTCAGTCTCTTACAACAGACAGTTTCATCTATGACATACAATTTGGCCAGTAAAATCAGTAGCTGCCTGGTGGATTATATTTTATTTTTAGGTTTTCTCAAAATACTAACAATTTAGTTCAAACCTTCAAAGCAAAACAAAAATATAGTATTCTCAAACCTGTGGATCTAGAAAAAAGTTATTCTAGCATGAGCTGTTCTGAGATAAGCCAGAACTGCAGTTCTGAGCCCTCAAAACTACTTGCCAAAGAGCTGCTCCAGTGTAGAAGCAAGCACACTGCTAGTTTAATCATTATCTCTTACACACAAAAACACTTTAAAAGTCTGTCTGCATGTGTCTTTTAAACTTTCTCTTGCTGAAAGTGCCTCTTACTTTGGGTTCATAATTTCAAGAGTAAAGGAATGAAATGTCACTAATATAAGGGTTGATTTTGACAAGACATAAGGAAGAAATTCTTTACAATGAGGTGATAGAACACTGGAACAGGTATTCCAGAGATGTGGTGGGGCCCCATTGCTGGAGACATTCAAGGTCAAGTTAGATGGAGCTGAGCAACCTTAACTAGTTGAAGATGCCCCTGCTCACTGCAAAGGAGATAGACCAGAGGACTTTTTAAGTTCCCTTCCAACCCAAACTATTCTATGATTCTAAGTGATTCCAAATTATGTGTTCAATAACAAAGAGCATTTTAAGAAGCCTCACCAGGAACCTTTTGCCATCACAATACCAGCTGTATTTACTCCTCCATTATGATGTTTAGAAAAACAGACATTTTCAGAACAATCTATCTTTCTCTTACTCCCATTCTCAGTCTCTGGCTCTCTCTTTCCCCCTTCTACTTCCACGCCTTTCTAGACCAATGCCTTTCTACTTTCATTCTCCTGGACCAATACCAAAAGTACTTCCAACATTATGGAACTTCAATAAGGAGCTTGATCTTAGTTCACTAGCACACATGGTAGGCTTTAGAAGACGACTAAACAACACGGTATTTTTCACTTTTTCATTTCACTAATCTATGACAGAATTCTTCACTATGTGTCAGCAACATCCTACTGTTCTAATGCTTTACTACATCCATATCATCGTTCTTCCATTAGGATTTCCCAAAGCTTCCTCTTTCCATTTAAAAAAACCATACTTCCTATGACTCCAAGAGAAGCCAAAGGCAGGTTCACCACTCTGACTTCCCATCAAAGTAACATAACCATGAACAACAAACCAGTCATGAATAAGATAGTACATTGTTGCCCTGTCAACTCTTACAGGAGAAACAAGTAGTCAACAGACTAGCAACGTTGAGAAATCAACTTCCAGAAAACTCCTCAGTCTTCAAAACATGTCAAACAGACGGAGAACAAGGGCTTTCCTTCACAACAGCCAAACACCAGATCATCACCAATGGACATGAGACTATAAATAATAACCAGTCACAGCTAATACACACGATTTGGCTGCTAGACCCTCTCTTATTCACACAATCATTATTTGAATAGTGTGGAAGGAGTCAAAGGGAATGGGTTTTAAATTAATTATACCATTAGATACATGGAATAACTGCTTCTCCTGTACTGCTTCAGGCTATCTGCATGATCAGACAAACTCTTGCTGCTGCCCAAAGTCTTTTTTTTAAGTGTTCTAATTACAGTGCTTTTCATCTTTTTCTCCCTTAGCTATGTCCATTTGTCTTTCCCCGTCTTTTACCTTGAGTCTGCTCAAACATCCACGTTACCACAATCTTATGATCAAAAATCTCCCTGGAGTTTTTATTCTGCATTTCAGTTTACAATTGTGCTACTCTGTTGCAAGACAGTCTGATTGACTGTATCTTCTCTGACATGCATTAAATAGAAAATATTCAGGATAAAATTGTAAAAATCAGTACAAGTTCAGTACACATTTTTATAAAATTGAATTATGTGTAAACTTATGTGTATAAATTGTGTAGCACAGGCAAGGCCTCAAAAAGCTTCTTCCCAGTCTCACCTTAAAATTTATTATGGGTGCTGTTTGCAGAATTTGCAGAATTGATTCTGATGAAGGTAAATAATATAGAACTGTTTTTGTGACAATGAAAACCAAAGCTTCTGATGTACCTGAACCAGACCACACTACTCATAGATTATTCTAAACAGTACACGAGAGTAAGTAGCAAACACACATCACAGCCAGATGAATTAACAAGTAATACAACTGCTTTAACACACTTACTCCAAACTTGACAAAAATGACTGGGTAGCACTAATACTGACTAAATAGTGCTTCTTCTGTCAACCAGAAGCAATCAAAGCTCTGTTTATCTTTGTGTAGCTCTCTAGCCTACCTAGATCTCGATCCAGGAAGTCTACTAAGTCCTGTTTAAACACTGGGCTTAGCATGAATTTGTAATAAAAAAGCAAACATTATGAAAAAAGGAAAAAAAAAATCAAAAAAAGAAAATTCTAGTTATCTTGAAAGAGTAAAATTTTCTAAGTCCTTTAATTCCCCACAAAAATTACTTTCCTCCCCTTTTACTGGGGAGTGAATCTTGCCCATCTTCAGGTAACAGAACAGAAAGATTCAGACAGAATCCCAGATTTCCTCATTCTTTGATCATATAGCATGAATTGAGTAATGAGCTTTCATGACCTCGGGTATCCATTTACACTGAACTAGAAAAGCTTGCTATTGTGCTCAGAGTCTTTACAAACGAATTACAAAACTAAGGTAATTTTGAAGCATAAACTGTCACTGAAGAGTGACAAGAACAATCCAGTTTCATGAACTTAGGGTTCATGCAGCCAGCTATTACACCTGCATAAACAAAATACAGTGCTTCTGAAACAGAAATTGTATCTTGACTGCAACACCTTGTGAAATAAAGAAACATTGAAATACTAAGTGGTTTAGGGACAAACAACTCATTTCCAGTTCAGTAGAAACTTGTTTCAAGTTTTCTACACATTTTCTAATGCAAAGAGACACAGCACTCTTTCTCAAGACAAAGATGCTTAAGAATCCTGTTCAAAGGAAACTTAAAAAAATGGAACTATATTACTTAAAATACACTTCTTAATGAAAAGTTGGCTGCAGATAACTATGAGGTAACATCTGAAGTAATGAAGTAAGATCTAATTTTGGTCGAGACTTGCAGAGGTCGAATTCAGAAGAAAAAGTTCAACGTAACTTCAATTTCCAAAATTCTGACAGATCCTGTAGCATGAAAGCTTCAAAATTGTGATCTAAGCAAAAGAGGCACTTCTACTTTCTGTTTCACCCCAAGCCATCAGCCATGGTCTGTTAGGCTCATCACCAAACAGAATAATCGTAGTTAGCAAGCACTGCTTCAGTGATTTAAAGTAAATACACAGATTTGAGCAATGTTGCAAAGTGTTCTCTTAACTTTGGACTGAACACTTATTTCTGTGTGTTATCAACAGAGTTCAGAATCATCAACACAATTTGGAAACGCGAATTATGAAGTGCTTAAACATGTACTGATAAATTCAGTCTTTGAGTTAGAGAGTATTGTATTTGTAAGAACCAAATACAACTCACAGAAATCAGAATAAAATGCCTCCCATGAATCCTGGAAAGTGATCCTGAGGACTGTTCTCAAAATCGGAGGGGAGCTTTATTATTCTGAAATTGAACTCTGGAAACCTGGAGAAATACAAGAGTATGCAAATATCTGCAATAAACCCCACAGATAAAACTAATGAAAGTTTTAACTTTTAACTGATCAAACAATAAGGTGAAAACCTAATTTAGGCAAATAACATGAAACTAATTTAACAAAGCTGTACAAAACAAAGCAAAATGTAGCTAAAAGCACATTGCTGAAGTGGTAAAAGAAACATTCAAATGCCCTCACTGTTGACAATCTACTATTTCTTCAATTATATCTTAAGAATGGCATTAGCTTTAATTATTAATAATCTAACATTTCTATTTACTTTAACACACACAAATATCATATTGGTATAGTACATTCTTTCTACAGGTTGACAGATACACTAATTGCATCAGTATTAATTCGACAAAGACTTTAAATATACTCCAAATTTAACAAATACACTACTCACACCAAAATGCAACTTTCCTAATAGTTTTTTATGAAAGAAAATCTACATGATCTGTATCTCCAACTGCAAGATTAACAACTGCCTTAACTGTTCCTTCATACTGACATCTTTTCCTTATTTCAAGGAAAATTTTATTCACGCTCTTCCAACACACAGGGATTGCTAAGCTGTATAGAACTTTACATAAGAGACACTCATAGTGTTCTTCCCTGCCCCTTCTTCAATAAACCTGCAGACTTATGATAAGGCCACTTTTCAGTGGAACATAAAGCCTAAGTTCCAATATGCATCTGGCAAATATTTTCAATGTTGTCTTATTGACAATATTACAGGATACTAATTCTTCAGTCTCCCTATGTGGCTGGAAAGGAACCTAAAGCACTATTTCAAAGAATAAATTATCTTGAAAAAAAGGTCAACTGAATTCACATTTCACATTTCCATGCTATTCATTCCCACCCCTGCTACCTGCTACTGTTTGTTCTGAAATAAATGCTTAAAACATATAGTGACAAAATTTTAAAACAAACAATCAATATTATTCTTAACCTGGATCAGATGACTAAACCAATTTAAACACGGTATAAGCAATCATTGTGTCAGTGTTACGTACAACTAAAATAAAGGCAAGAGCAAGCTGTCAAACATTAACAGTCTATTTCTGCATTAGCACAGAGGATTTCCTAAATTCACATCCACAGATGATGAAGCCTTTTTATGAGGCTGGGGATTAATCTTCAGCTATAGATGCCACTTTAAGAGGGAGGAAGCAACTGTAACCAGTGTTATTGTCAGAACATAAAAAGTAGCAAGAACTAGTATGTCTGTAGCTGTAGTCCTCCTATATGTATGAGTACATATATTGCTTTCTGTATGTGTTTATAAGTATACATACATGTATAAAGGCCCCACAGATTTTTAATGATTGCTGAAGCTATTTTGTGTATATGTTTATATGCAAAAATTAAAGTAGCACTGAAAAGCAAAACCTCCAAATCATAGTTAATGACACTGCACAGTATTTTTTTTTAATCCAGGTTAGAGAAAGTTTTACAAAAACTTAAGCCCCATGTCATACAGCAAGGTAAACACAAACACACATCTTCAGGCCCAGGCTGAGTCATATACCGGGTTTTCAATAAAGGTCTCTGCATTAAATAAACAGTAAATTGCCACCAAACAAAAAAATAAAGCTATCCAACACAGCATTATTCTGAGGAATCGGTGAAAGCTACATTGGTGGGCTGCTACGTATCCCCTGAAAAACGTAATGTATCTCTGGGAGAAGGCGCCAAGAAAAAGCTGCAGGTACAGAATGGGGCAAAGTGGTGCAAATCTCTCGGAAAACCGTGCTGCCGGTGGAAAGAGCCATCGATCTCTCCGCCTCCCCAGCGAGACAAAGCTGCCCGCCTATCCTCAACACAGCAAAGCTTCTCTACCGTTCCCACCAGCTCCCGACCTTAGGGCGCCGCAAGGACAACGGGCCGGTAGTCACTGTGACGGTATCAGCAGGGATGGACACCGTCAGCCCCGGAGGAAGGCCATGGCCAGGCACTCGCTGGCAGCCCGGCCTCCCCCCACCAGCGTTGGGGTCCTTCGCGGTCCCCCTCCGGCCTACAGCCCGAGGTGGCCGAGGCAAAGCGGTAGGCCCGGGTCAGCCTCCTCAGGAGCGCGGCCTTCCCCGCGTCTGCCACCGACAGCGGGCCCCGGGCTGCAGTGGACGCGACCGACGGAGCGCCCGCTGTGCCCGTTACCTGGCCGGCGACAGGCGGGCCGCGGCTGCGCCGCTCCTGGCGACAAGGTGCCTCAGAGCCGCTGACATTGAGAGAACCGCTGCCATGACACTCGCCGCAGCTCGGAGCGAGATGGCGGCGTCGTAGGGACAAACCTCCTCCGCCCATACAGGAAACGCGAAGGTGAGGGCGGAAAGAGGGAACGGGCGGGGCGGGCGGGAGGCGGATAGGCTATGGTTGAAGGATCGCCGAGGAAGGTACAGACTGGGGGCTGGCGGCACCTGGTCGTTAGGCGTGCTGCCCCATACAGATTTGCTTTTTGGAGCCATTATTCTCTTTCGGACCAGAAACTTTGGCGGCTTGGGGCCTGTCGCCATCTTCGCTGGTGAGGAACGAGCTGTCGGCACGGATAGCACGGGCCTCCGGGCCCTGTGCGTGTCTGTTGGGTGGGCCAGCATGGCAGGGAAGGCAGGCTGTCCTCCAAGCCATTGGTGTCCCCACTGTCTGGGCACAGGAGCTCTGGGACTGATGTTGCTGATGTTTGGACTCCGTTCTTTTCCAGTTTCACCAGTTACATTTTACAGACTAAACAGTACATTCCAGACAAGGCTTTGGTAGATACTGCACTTTTTAAACATGTTTCTGAGTTTCACTACAAAAACCGGATCCTTGTTCTCCTTTTTCTAAGACAAACACACTAACACAGCATAGAACTTTCAGAAGTTCTGTTTGTAAACCAGTTCAAGCCATACTTTATTCAAACAAGGGTGTCTGCTAAGATCCCTGTTTTCTGAATACATTTTGGAGGGTTTTATACACTAACTAAAAGCAACATAGCTAACATTACTTAAGGCTATTAATGGTTAAGGGCGTCTGTAAATCAGGAGTTAATTATAGCTGTGTTGAGTACCAACACCTGAAATGACAGATTACAAAAACGCATGATGCAGAAGCACAGTGATGCAATAGGATCTGTTATATTGTAAAGGACTGAATATTTTTAGTTTGGAGGCTGGGGAGGGCTGATATTCTTAAAATTTTCCTAATTGTCCATTAAAAATTTGTTGACATTTTGGAAAAAGAAGGCAAAAGTTCATTCCTCAATTTCACTGAAAAAAATCTGAATACTTGGAAGTTCATTGAACAAAAAAGTGATGAAATTCCTATGGGAAGAGAAGTTGGGTTTGATTAACAGTTTCTGCATTGCTCCAGGATGCAGCAAACTTTGACAAGGTCAGATATAAAAACTTTTCACAAGCAAGTAAATTTCCAAATAAAAGAAGATGGAAGAATAAGAATAAGGAAAAATTTGACAAACTTTCAACTAATGTCTTCTGCAGTTATCAAATCAACAGAGCATGACTTTCCAATGAGAACAGGCGAGGAACACCCTTGTATTAAATAGTCTTAGGACTATAGCCTTTTTTTTTAGGACATAAGTGTAAAATGCTTTTTCTTGTGTCTTATTAGGACTTCCCACTCTCAAGTAATTTTCTTTCTTTCCATCAAATATTTCTGAAGTATGAGGAAATGAAAATGTATACTGGTTTTCCCTTTCAAAACATCAGCAACACTGCAGAAGAAGAAGAGAAAAATCTTTCTGGTCAGCATCATGCAGCAACAAAGGAAGCACAATGATTTACAAACTGGGGGGGTTACAGATAGTATTTGAAATTAATTTTCCAGTCACTAGTGAATATGTTCAAAGTTAAGTTCAGTAAGACAAATGAGTAATTTTGTTGCAATGATGATTGAAATTGCAAATATGAGAACACCATGTACATTGTTAAGTGCAGGTGGGAAAATACCGTAAACTTTTGAACTTGCAGTTTTTCTTGAAGCATTTTGAGGGAAAGACTTGAAAAACTCTGCTCAGCAAAAATTTTTGTGTTTTTTTCTTTTTTTCCCCCAAGTGCTTCAGTTTTCAGCCTAATAATGCATGTTATCTTTTCTGCTGAGCCTTCAGTCACATACAGATAAGAGAAAGTAAGAGTAATCTGCATCTCGGGAAATGAATGAATTCTTCTTTTTGTCTTCCATAATCATTTTCCTGAGCGTGAGGGATGGTAGACTAGAGGAGGTACTCACACCAATTCAGATTTACTTCAACTAATCTACACTTGTCCTTTTCATGCTTCAGTCGGGAAATATTCTGTCATTTCTCAACATGCAGGAAAATTTAGATGAGGCCATTCAGAGGCACCTCTGGTTGAGTGAGGCCATTGCTTCATGGTAAACTGAGGCAAGTTGTTTGAGTCTCTTTGCTTTGCATCAGCTGGCAGATCATCTTAGCTTAAACAAAGACCTTTGGTGTGTATCCAGCTTTGAGGATCTTTGCATCTAGTGCCTTCATTCACTGAGAGACTAAGCCAGTGGTTTGGACAGCAGGTAAAGGCTCCTATGCTTAACTTAGCTAAGTTGATTTGGCTCCTCTTCTCACTTCTACCTCATCTTTGGGTGGGGGAAGGACAGAGGTAGCACACAGCAGCTGAAATTTGGGGCTGACACCTTATTAACTTAGTGCGTCAAAGGAGGTTGCCAGATTCAAGAGCTGCCTTTGTCAGCTGCAGAGGCAAGACCCTCTGGTGCTAGATAATAGCAACTGATGGGCTTGAGTATGTGCACAAGTGAACGTGCTGCTAATTGCTAGCACAGTCCCTGGAACCATTTTAGCCCTGGCCAATTAGCACCATCCCAAACAATGTCTGAGCATGGTCTGGGAGCTAGTGGGGGCCTGGGACTGCTCCTAATAAACTGTGTGGATGAGGCCATTCTGGGTTTTGGATTGTTTTTTGGAGCAGTGGAGGAAAGGGGAAAGATTTTCACTTCACGGATATGAGCTGTGCCATGTAAGCTGAGCTGCATCAGGGGTACAAATGGGTCCTTGCACTGTTTATTTACTAATATAAATGTAACCATAGCATTTGTTGCTGAAGTATTATTGTATAGTAGTCACAAACACATGACAGACTATTTTGAGACAAATAACCATAGCTCTCCAGAGACAACATGTGTGGCAATTCCAAGTACACAGTTTACTGTGAAATTAATATGCATCAATAGCCTCTTGCAGTCTGGTGCCTGAGAAAGGGAGTCTGAGGAATTTTTCTGGCTTCCACTATTTCCCTAGGTTTAGAAGTTGACCTGTAAGATACTTCTGCACAGGTTTAAGTTGAAAGTATCCTGTTTTGTCCAATTGGCTTAGATTTGTGTAAATGTATTCACATATATAATACAACACCTTTTAAAATCATCATGCCTTAGGTTAACCTAATGAAATTGTGTGCATAACAGTTTTAGAGAATGAGGCATTAAATGCTGTATTCCTCAGTAATTCAGTGCATGAATTTTTGAGGTAACTGCAGAAGATTCATGACAACTATACTTTCATGACAACTAAAACTTTTCATTCATAATACTGGCTGCAGGCTGGTCTTCTGTCACTGATACACTGTGAAACACTGTCCCTCAAGACTGAAACAGTTTATGTGCTAGCACTTATTTTTCTGTACAGTATGCTCATAGTTCCTATTATCTTGCTCTATGAGAAAGCATATTAACTTAACTATGCAGAGTTAGAGTAATACTGTCTCTTCACATATGTGAGTTGCACAAGTGAGAATTATAAAGTTTAACCTTTACTTATCTTTTACTTTTCTCCTGCAGGACTGAGATTGCACAGCTCTACTCCATACCCAGGCAAATCAGTTCTGGTACAAATAATTTCACAGTCTCAGATAAGCTGCAGTTAGCATTGACAAGCAGAATTCTAGAGCTATTCCTTAATGAATTGTTGCTTTGAATTGGTTTGTTTTCTGTGTGGCATAGAGGAGGCAAATAGGAAACAATAACACCAGTCTCAAAGGTCTTGACATTCTGCCAGCAAAGGGCTGGTAGAAAAGGGGTACAACATCCAAGCAATACTGGCTGTAGCTCTGTGTGTTTTCTGATCCATTGTTTGTTAGTTGTATTGCATTTACATACAGAAGCAGTGATTTCAGTGTTGGTTGATTCTCAGATCTGACCCTTCATAAGCATGACATAAGCATGCCACCTGTGCATGCGCTAGGTAATTCAGATTAATTACCTTATATAGGACTAGAACTTAGATTCTAAAATACTAATTTTTAGTTTGAAAATTTTATTACTCTTAGAGCTTACCCTATATATAAATCATGACTCTTTTGACTTCATTCTGACCAGTACTTCTTTTGTTGATGAAATTAGCTGCAGTCTTTGAGTATTTGCAGTGGGACAAATAATATTCCTCTCATATAGTCCTGCTTTAGGTATCCGGGTAAATTTAATGGGAAAATTCGTCCCAAATGTCATTTTCTGCATTAACAGATGAGTTTGCTTAAGAACATGTTGTTTTGGGATTGTAGTATTTATTTACATTCACTATATGGCAGTCAGGTTGGTGAGGAAGCTGACAATATTCTCTGAGTCTGTTTAATTGCATATGAAATTTAAAGTGCAGTTTTAACTGTCTGGATTTAATTCCCCTCATTCTTCTCCCTTCTCTCTCCTCCCCCCTCCCCTCCCTCCAGCTTTGGTATGGGGGAATAAAACATCTCAGCTCTTATGGGAGAAAAAAATTAAAACCAGGCAGAGCCAGCCCCATTGTAAGCTTCATACGCAATCAAAGAGCCTCACAAGGAAACTCCCCTTCCTGGCTGCACTGCTGCCACTGGTGAACCACAATTTAAAACAAAATTTAAAAAAATCACTCTTTATACTCCCTGCTTTCAAGCTACACATTGACATGTGAACCAAAATCTTTTTAACTATTGCCCGGGAGGCCACCAAAGAATCCCAGCTGACCCCCTGCCATCAGAGTGAGTGATGGTTAGTTTCTGGTGTTGCAGCTCACTTCCCCCAGGCTGCCACCCTGAGAGATCCCACCATCCACCATCGGTGTGAGCCCACTGGGCTTTGAAAACACTTTTCAGGTCGGTGGTCGCAGAGAGATAGCTTCCCTCACACACACCATCAGGGTGAGTGACGTCAGGCCACTGGGGTTTAAAATACAGGCTTGCTAAGCTGACACTGCTGAGAAAATGACTTTTATTGTTTTACATCAGCAGGGACCACTTTGTCTTTTCTTGCATTGTTTACTGAGAAGCCAGCCTCCCCCTTCCCCAGCTCCCACCCTAGACAATTATTAACATCTGTAGGGTAATTTCTACTTTTTTTTTTTTGAAATGGAGGTAAAGCAGATTTTAGTCTTTGAATTTTTATACACATCTATTTTCTCATATGATTTTTGAAAGATCCTGGGTGTGCCTGAGTACTTGGTAGTGGGAGAGTCTTAGTGTTATAAAAGGAAAGCGGTTCTTAGAATTTCTAGGCCTTTTAGTAGTCCAGGTTAGGCACTCCTTGATCGATAATGCTAGTGATAGTCATTCTTCCTTCTTAGTGCTTCCTGAGGTCTAGGCAAAATGATACTTAAGGAAATGTTTCTCTCCAGAGTATACTTTGGGATGGTGCTTGGCCTTCCAATTCATGCTGCAGTAGAAATGCTGTTTTTCTGAATTCTGTTTGTTTTTCATTTTTTCATATTTCTTGATACAGTACTAAAAAGTAGTGACTCCCAGATATTTATATCCAAAGAATTCTTAATTCTTTATAAAAACACCAAACGTAAGTAATCTGAAATAAATCCTTATATTTAAGAATTCAAGAAAATAAATTTGAAGAAAGGATACTTTTTGCAACCTGATCTAGGTGTTTCTGTTCCACCAGGAGCATTGGACTAGATGATCTTCCAAAGTGCCTTCCAATACCTGACATTCTGTGATTCTGTAATTGATAATTAAAGGTAATTATTGATCATTTAAAGGTATAGTATATAAACCAACTTTTTTTGTCTGGAACTTTATTTTCTTCTTCTTTGTGCATTTTGAGGCTCTTTGTTTGAATGCACAAACTCATTATGGATCATGATGGAATCATACCTCCTGAGATATTAAGCTGGATACTAATGCTCTTTAAGAGAAATTTGATAATTTAAAATAGTCTCTCACATCTTCAACTTAGCAGTTTTTTTGCATCATCTGCTTACAGATAGATACTATATGGCACCAGTTTCATTGAGAGATCAGCAGGAACATATGTAATAAAAATATTTTGATGAAGCAACTGGGCTGCCCAGTAAAATGCATTGGAAAAGAATTTGCTTTAACCTTACGAGGATGGAAATATAGAAGACACAGATTCAGTGCAATACTAAGTCAGACTGAAGTCCTTTCATGTTAGAACAAAAGTATCCTCTAGCAGTAAACTAACACTGTATCTGAGGACACAGCAGGCAAGGATGACACCATGTCTTCCATCCTGAGATTCGCATCCTAAGAAGTATCCTTCAAGTTATTATGACTTGTAAAAGTCCTTTTAGAAATACTGTTTTAAGCAAGCTTGATGATATTCTGTTATAGTAAACAACATAAGCCAGTTATATATTGTGTGTGCTTATTTAAATTATTGTCATGAGTTGTGAATGAGCCCCACTTCTCTTTTCATATAAATGATATTGTCAAGGCCAACTGTTTGCTTCCATCTCATTCTGATTATCTCAGGCTTCTCCAGTTTAGAACCAACCACAAGATCTCATATCTAACTGCTGTGCTTAGAATTTGCAAGAGGTTTTTAGAAGTGCTTTTGCTTTTTCTCCTGGCTGCAGCAGTCTTTATGATTCTGTTTTCCTGACAGTTAGAAAGCACTAATTCTAGCCCTGTCTCTGCTGTTGCATGAATTTGTGCACTTGTGCCCAGGCCGTTTCACCAATAGTACACCACAGCCAGCTCCCTTGTCTACTGTGTTGTGGGAAGAGGCATCACTGTGCAGCCTTCCTGCCACAAAAATTCCGAGATCTCCATCTGGTTCAAAGTGCTGATTGTAGTATACCTTGGATGAGTGTTTATTCATTTGTCACAGATCTAAAATTGCAAAACCTGAGTGTTCAGAAGAGATAGGTTAGCTCCAGGTGTCTAGAGCTTAAAAAAACCAAACAATAAAGCAAACAAAAAACACAAAAAAAGTTGCTTATGGACACTTCAGACTCTTTTGGTTTATTCAGTTTACATATTCAGATTATCCTCAGAATCATGAACATTTATTTTGAATCTTTTTTGTAAAATGAAATTAAGTTTTCTCCTAAGTGCTCTGCTTGAGAGTCTGAGATTCATGAGAGCTACCAAATGTCTGCAGTATCTCTGACTGTCCATATAGAAATGAAAGATTTATGTCCCTATAGCAACTGGAATCTGAAATCATGAGCTTGCAGGGAGGAAGGCAGCAGCCCAGTTTGGTTATGGTGCCTTTGGCTCTGAGTACTGTGGATATGCAATTACAAATTCTGTATCTGTCTGCCTTATGCACTGGCATACTGGATTGGGAAGAGACCACACATATATTTTTGCACCTTCTGTATTTGGACAGAAAGCACCAAAATCTTCTACTAAAATGCAGCATGCTGTATAGTAATTCAGATTTTGGTTGTAACCATCATGTATTAACTGCAAGTATTAAACTGTTGGTTTTGGTGACAGTTTCTGCCAAAAGGGTTGTATATGATTTCTGTAAAGCAGCTGTTGGAATTCTTAGGGACTAATGATTGAGTTTCCATGGAAGTAAATTATCAAAATATATATTGGCAGAATATTTCCTAAATGGAATATTTAGAAAATGTCCATAAAAATATTATTATTTCTTTGTAAGAATATGCTGGTTTTATTGAATACACTGTTGAAGGAATACTGTGCCTTCCTCAGAATAAGCCCTTGTAATGTTACATGCTGACTGAATTTTTTTTGTTATACAGATGCATGTCATATTTGTGTTTGCTGAGATACTGTAGCTGTATAGGATCTTATAAATAAAACTAATCACCAAAATTATTGATTCTGTAATCATGAAGTGAAGAATGTTTTGCGATCACAGAAATTATTGTGATCACAAAAATTATTGTGACCATGATTAGTTGTAGTCAAAATCAAAATCTTAGAAAGCTAATTATAATAATTTAGTTCTGAAAAATGTTTCCTGTTTACCTATGTTTCTCAGAATAATTTCGTTATAAAGGTCCGAACTCTGCTTTGTCACTAGGAGTGTACACAGTTAATTATATGATTATCATTCTGATAGTCATGCAATTTCTGTTGCATACTGTAATTTGTCTTGATGATTTTTAAAAGTGCTATAAATTAGTAATTTTACTCCATTTGCTCTGCCTAATTAAATCAGATTTCTGCTTACAAGAAATGTCTTAATTTTGGAGAGTAGCTCAATGTGTTACCATGTCAAGCATCAGGGTCCTGAAATGGTAAGCTGTTGGCCTGTTTCTGCATCTGGGGAGAATGAAATGGTCCTGACCCATTCCACTAAAAACCTTAGCATACTAGTATGCTTGCAGCTATCAGACATTCAGCTGCAGGACTTGGATCCAACACAAAAGTGGCAAAGCAAAAGTAATTCCCTGTCAAATGAAAACAAGCAATTATTTTCAATAAATAATTTAAATTAAAATAATTCCCTAAACATTGAATGAAAATATAATGATAATAATAGAAAATTGTTATTCACTCCTTTTTCATATTGGAATCACTTTTTATTATATTTCCCTGACTAAGTTGGTTTTGGTTTTGTGTCAGAAGGCAACACTACAGAAAAACCACAGAAATAAATTTGTATTTAACCTGAAACATAAACTGTTAGACACAAACAGATCCTTTCTGCATGGTCTAGTTGTCTTAGTGAGTTTAATTTTAGCTAATACAAATAGTAAAGTAATTCACACTTGTGCCTTTTCACATGTCAAGTTGAAACTGGCCAGGATTTAACTCATCCATGTGTTGTGAATGTAAGCAGGGCTCTTTCATAAAAAATGATAATTCCTTTTTCTACTCTTCAATGAAACAGTTAAATGTTTTCTAGATTAACTGGCTCATGAAATTACGTCATCTTAGTCCTTTTCTAATTTTACCTACATCTTTATTATGCTCCTTACCACTCTTACTAAAGTAGGAAGAGAGGTGACATTTGTTCTAACCCCTAAGTCACGCATAAGCAATTTTATTTCTTTGAGTAAGTTTTTTTTTAGAAAAATATTAGTTTGATATGATTGTCTGTTTACATGAAAAATACAGAAACAAGTTCAAATTAAAAAGACTTCATCACAGAGACTTGTAGTCCCTATTATGTCTATGTGTTCTTCTCCTCAATTTGGAAAGTATCATAAAAAAGCCTTTTTTTGAGACTACTATTCTCATGTCTTTTCCATTTTGCACCCTTGAAATCCAGTGGAAGAACAGACAGAAAATGTAATGCTGTCATTTAATTTGATTTTTGTCCACAATTTCATATGCAGCAGGATAAACAGCACCATAGCTGGTTTTTTTTTTTCTTTGTACTTTATTTGTCATGTGAGACTTTGGAGACCCTTCTTCTTTCTCATGTTCCATTTTCCTCATCAGAAGGTGAGGAGTAGTGGCATGTCAAAGGATAATATTCCCCATACACATGTACATATCAGTGGTCACAGAAATTGTGATTAACATGACAGATACAGTAAGTATTCTTCAGGGTCTTTTGTTAGTTTAGATTTAGGTCACTAGGTGTATTTCCCAGGCTGTCATTCTAAGATGAGCCAGACTGACAATATAAATGTTATTTTAGGTTTTTCAGAGCATTGAATTAAGAGTTTTCACAACTTCTGCAGTATTTCTAATAATTCACATTAAACCATAAAGATGAATTTTTAAACAGTACTTTTCCTTCTGAAATCTTCTGCCCATGTTTCCCTGTGGTTTCGTTTTAATGCCCATGGATCCATACTTCCATTATTGCTTGTCCCCTTTTACTGAAATTCACCAGAGGAAAGTGCTATTAGGGTTTTCCTTTTTGGAGAAGGGGTAGTTGTCTGAAAAGCAAGCAAAAGATGAAATAAAAGGGTGCACTTACGGGCAAAGTGGACTTAATGATCAAGGTTTTCTATTGAATCTTTGTGGTCTAGAGAGTATCTTTGGCTTTCTGAATGAGAACAAAGAGTGTTAGGAAAAAAATTAAAAATACGTAACATTTTGTGGAAGCTTAAATTTTATGTTATCCTGATGTCTCTTTCTGATCATGTTGAATCTTAGAAATGGAAAAAATATTTACATGTATTCACAAATACTATTTTTTGTTATTTTTAGTATATATTAATAGCATCTCACATATTCAGCCAACTTAAAGGGGACTCTGTAGCCTTACGTTTAGATGATTTATGTATTGCTAATTTATATTACCTGATTAGAAGTGCATAATAAAAACCCCTGGCATTTTGAGCATATGTGAACCTAAAATACTATTAAAGGTCTCCTCAAATGTGTTTAAAACTCAGCCATATTTCTCACCTCCATGTAATGCACCCAATGGGGATAGTCATGGCCCTGAAGAAATTTGGAACATAGTAATATACTTTTCTGAATTGAGGCCAATGAACTGAAAAAAACAAATGTGAAATAACTAGGAAACAACTGAAAAAAAAAAGTACAGCTTTCAGAAGAAGCTAAAAAACCCCTTATCATATTTATCTTCTTGAGTAGAAATACACAAAATTTCAGTGACTTGGAATCTCTTATTAACAGACTTGGATTTTTCACTTCGGAAGAACATCTGGAATTATAAAGTATAGTAAACACAGAGAGTTTTCCCGTTTTTTACTTTTATTTCTTTAAGAACACAGACAACAGTGTTGAAACTTGGTTTGCATGTTTCTTAATTTCACTTTCATTTCCTGAGAAATGTCCAAGTATGTCCACACACAACATCCACAATTTCAATATTTAATTGATGAGCGATATTTGACTTGCCAGCAGGAAAATTACATATCAAATAAAAAATCTAGCATTTTCAACACTGATATTAGACTTCATTTAATTGCTCCTGACTTGCAGCAAAAACAAGGGGAAGGTCAGGAATGCGTATGCAAATAATTTTAAACTTTGACTTGAATTATTATGACCTACACAACCTTCAGTGTTGTAAATTTCCCTTCGAGGTCAATGCACATGGTTTATTTGCTGTATTTATTATGGTTTAATTGTTATCTTACCAGATTAAAAGTTTTCCATCACAACTTGGATTGGTGTATTTATATTCTTTTCTTGAATACTGAAAGGGTTTTGCAGAGGTACCTTTTTGACATGAAGAACCAGAATAACAAAATAAATTTTAATAGAAAATAGTTGAATGCATGTTATTGTGTGTGTAAACTACATTTTTAGAAATAATGGCAATGTGTTTTGGTATTTTTAACCAAGAACGTATAGGATTGGAGAAGGATCTTTTGGCTCACCGAGTCTTCTGTTTCAGGGACTCACATATAATCATAGAGTCATCGAATGGTCTAGATTCAGAGGGATGCTTAAGATCATCAAGTCCATTGTATAATATTTTAAAGAAAACTATAGTTCTGTCTTAAGATAACAAGAGCTGATTTTGTCCCATTTCTCTTTCTGGAAGACACTTTCATAAGCTTCATGTCATGTCATGGGATTATGTTTGACCGTATAAAAAAATAGTCTTTCATCATTGTTAGTAGTCTCTCAATCTGGAGTCTCATTCTTTTTTCTGTTGTAACTAATAACCAATGCAATTCAGTTCTTTCTGGGTCATATCTGTATCTTCATCTGAACTGACATGTATGCTAAAGTTATTATCAACAAGTGTATACTTGGATTTTGTCTCTGAGTTAAATTAACATATATTAAACAAGATGTGTTTAATGAGCATCCTGGTTTGATGTTTCATTTCTCAGGACTGTTTGTGATCATCTCTTTTAGCCTCTTTTTGTCCATTTTTTTACTTGCCATATCATTATTCCCGTAATTCCCACCTTCTTTTAGCATAACTGTGAATTTCCTTTATGGTGTTGTAACACACCATAAGTTTTTGCCCAAGTGGATTATTTCTTGCATTTGCCTGAAAATATGTTATCTGATAAAAGAATATCAGCATCTGACCACACATAACAGTATGAGAAGATTTGTGTCTCACATTGTAAGAATGTCAGCATCTGACCACACAATATCAGTATGAGAAAGTTTGTCTCATGTTATACTCATCTCTTCTTGGGTTACTTTATTTTCTCCCCCTGTTTATTTTAACCTTCTACTATGAACTTTTGCACATTATTAGCATCATTCTAGCATTCCCATAGCTGCATGTATCACTTTCTTGGCCCTTCTCAAAGATAGATGAAATGCTTTGTATTCTCTGATCAGGGTGTTATTATAGATAATAGTTGTATCAATAGGGCAGCCTCATAGAACCTGTAGCTTTTTCTGTCAAGTCTTTAAGAACAAGGAATTATGATCTAGAGATTTCCCAGAATATCATACACTTCTGCTGTTTGCTATGTCAACCAGCTGAAATATGTAGGATGGAAACTAACCTTTGCTTACTAATGGAAAAGAGAATAATTGGGATGCCTGCAACTGTAAATATCAGTGAAAGTTTAAATACTTCCTTGCAAAAATAAGCTCCAAAGTCAGACTTCCTAGGGAATGTTTTTATTAGAAGTTGTTTCTAGCCTAGTAATATCTTATTCTTGTTTTCCTATTATTCATTCCCTTTTTGACAACTCACCAAGTCATACTTTTTCCTGGCATAGGTCATCCACCTTTTTATAGCAGGTGGAGACGAGTCAGCAGAAAGAAATAAAAAAATTTTTTGTATTTTTCCATATAATTCTACCTAAATATTTGGAGGAAGGCTCTATCTCTTTATAGTTATCCTAGGAATGTAATGTCCCTATCACCGGTTTCTGAAAATAGATATCCAGAATTAGAATACAAATACCATGTAGCCTGTCCAAAGGTGACTTGAAGACCTCTTGCAGACTTAATGACTTTTATTTTCCAGCAGCTAAAATTCCAGAGCTTTATGGATTTTGATTGCAAACTACTGCAAAAGTAGATCACTGATAATGTACAGGATGGCTGTAGTAATATTTTAGAACTTCCAATTTTTTTGTGTTATTTTTTATATAGAGAAAAAAATTAAAATATCAGTGACATTTAGTTTTGTTTTAAGAGTATAGTTTCTAGAGATGGATGTTGCTTCCTTGGTAAAGGACTTCTTGACTGTGTCTCTTAAGCTTATACAAGCAGTTCTATTTGGTGAAAGTAGAAATGACAGATGTTTTAATTACAGTTTGATTTGCTGGATTAATTACTCAATCTTAGCAAAGCACACTGCTAAAATCAAACACACAAATGCAATGGTCACTATTTTGCAGTTATCTTGGTCCTTTCTCACTGATTTATGTTGTGAGAGCCTGGATTTCACTTTTAAGAAGGCTGATAGCCCAGTTCCTCTGTTGTGAAAATCTAAGCTAAAATCATCAAAGCACTGGTGGTTGAGACCCATTGAACATTTACACCCAAGACAGAAAGTTCTTCCAATAGAAAAATTAGAAAGCAGCTCATCTTCTGAACTGTCAGTCTTCTAAAGAGTGCAAAACATTGCCCGTATGAAAGGAGCACAGCTCTGACAAGTAGAGCAATACTAATGGACCTGACTCCTCAGCTAACCAAGATGCTCAGGGCAGGTGCAGGTTTCTCCAGCTGGTATTACAGCGAAGGCTCAGAAGGTTTCATTGCTTTCTTTTTAGCTTGTTTTTTTGTCCCCAGTAGATAAACTAGTAGTACCTGCCAACTAAGTCTTTGAAATCCTAATGGAGACAAGGCAATTACTTTGCTGCTCTGAAGTGTGAAGGTAGTAACATTGACTCTACTTGATTGCTTGTGGAAAAGTAGATTGCTTTCTTTCCACAAGGGTGCTATGAACAAGTAGCTTTTAACTGCCCACTGTAAAGTCAACATTCCAGAATTAAAACAAAGGCACATAGGCATCCATGATTTAACTCCTCTTATATGCTTGCTAAGACTAGTAGTCCTTCTGGTTATTTTAATATTATTTTTGTCATGCTTTCCTCTTTTCTTTTACTGATGTATTCTGCTGTTTGTTTCATCTGTTTTAGATCACAGATCTAAAAATCTCTGTGATCCTTTTAAAACAGCTTCATGATTTACTTTTGTTTAGTAGGTATGATCACTTATTCTCATGCAGACAGGTCAGTGACATATAGGAGAGGAAATGTGAATTATCTGCCCACATCCATAGTTTATATAGCATCTCAGACTGAGCTATGCACCTAGTGATACCAGGAACCCACGAGGTGTGTCTAATATCTCTTAATTTCTTCTCACTTCTTTCTTCAGTCTGCCTGACTATATTTGCACAGAGAGCAGCTCCTTAACTGTGAAAGAAATCAAGCAAAGCAAGAGCGTCTCTGCTCTTGAAGTAACATGTTGAGACTGTATTATGTAGTTCATTACTCAGAATATCGAGACAGAATTGACTAATAAGAGTAGCATAAAACAGGATGATTTGCATAGCTCGGTTGAACTTCACAGTTTGCTTTTCTGAACAGGAGAAAATGCCAAGATTCCATAAGGCACCTGCTTATTCCAAATCTGGCATTTCTTCTATTCAGAATCACAGATTGTGAAGTTCACTTCATTTACCCAAATCAATCAGATTTTTTCCCTGGGTATTTTAATAACAAGCACATTTTCTGTTATTAATGTTTTACTTGTACACTGTTTGCATATTAAGAGATTAATTGAATGTATTCACTACTGTATTCACTACTGTTTCTCCCAATTCTCCAAGAAAAATCTCAGTGGCACATTTAAAAGAGTAAGGAACATCAACAGGCTGATACATGTGTCTTTGCTAGAGAATTAAGATAAGTATCATGCATAGCTCATTTGTGGCTTTGTCTTATGGCATTCCATCACTTGCAAGTTATGCAAGGAAATCTCAGACCATATAAATAAGAGATTTCACAGATACAGCATGTAAATCTGATTTGAAGACTATGTCCATATTAGTGAATAAAATGAACTAAGGACTGTTCTTTGGTCCTTCAAGTAACTGGGATGGTAAGATGTGTGCCCATTGCTCTCTTGCCCTTCTGAGTATGTTGACGGTATTCTTGGTGGGAATGATTCATGGCCTGTGCAAATCCCTGAAATACGACTTTGAATTGTGGGAGAGAGATAGTTAGCCTGAGCTAAAACTATGCCAGAAACCTGAATTGCAATTTCATTCTATGCTTACAAACCTGTGCTGTGGTCCTGCTGAGATTATCGGTGCAATGTTGGCAGAAGATTTTGTTATATTCCTACCTGCCTCAAGGTACTCTTCTGGGTCCCTTTCTAGCTCAGTACCCTAAACCCCAGACCAGTTCTTTGTACCAAGCCCAGTGACTCAGGCCTACTTGTCTTTGCAGAAGAAGTAGAAAGGCAAAAATCTCCACCTTCTTCCTCAACCAGTGTTTATTTATTGACAGCAGTGCTGCCCTGTAATTACTGGAGGGAGGAGAAAGAGTGCATGTAATGCTGAGTATATCTAACTTCCCTCATGAAAATAGGCAGCTGTTTTTACACTCTGTGCTTTGCTGAGCCACCATCAACCCCATGGAGGCTATAAACAAAGATATCATCTATGGTCTGTGGTTTCAGTGAAACCTAAAGAAGCTTTGAGGATTCTGTGCACATGAGAATGCAGCCAGTCTGGCAGAGACAAACAGCACATTAAGAGATTTTATGTGCAAGTAGTGACATTTATTTGGGTAGAACGTCCAAATAGTGTGTACAAGTGTATCTCTGTAAGTTGTTGAAAAAGTGACCCTAAATATTTTGCATTTCATTAGAAATGATGAGTGTTTCACAATGAAAAAATGCATTCAACTCTTCCTCATGTCTGGATCAGATATGTCAAAATACTATAGTTTTTGTTGGTTTTCTTCTTTATTAGACTCATCAGAACAAAGAGTGAGAACATGGCTTCTGAACTTGATACCTGCTTTTGAATGTTTTACCAGACTAGAGTAAAGTATTATTTGATATGTTCATATATGATTTCCTCCCGTAGTGAAAAAACATAGCTATTAGAAGTTTATAAGCAGCTGTGGCTACTTGCTCCTGTGAAAAAGTAAATCCCAAATGTCAACTTGGTTTCTGTGGTTCTTCAGGAAATAGTGTATTCTGGTCTAGTCTATACTTAACAACTTTTGCTGGTGTGATTATGTTTGCTAGCAAGGCAAATATTTTTTTTCATCATTATAGCTGTGCTATCCTATCACAGATGCAGGCATGCTGGCACTCTTGCTTCACTGTCCAGAAGAACAATAGAGCTTCAAAACCTGTTTAAGCTAGAATTGCTGTTTCTAGATGAGGGGAATATTTGCCTTATGTAGGAGTCATAAAAGGAGACATTCTTAAGTGCAGACAAGACTTCAGTTTCACAGACTGAATTTTGAATGAAGTACTCTCTGGTTGGCAGTTAAACCTACTGACTCCTAAAACTTTGTTATTTTCTTCAGTATTTGTTTCCAGTTTACTTCTGAAAAATCCTCATGTTCTTGAATAACATGAATACGTAGAAGCCTGTATGTCAGATTGTATTTCTAGTATTCATAATTGTGGAGAAAGAGCTTTAAAATGTTCTTGCAATCCCCACTTTTAGAAGAGCAAATAGAAGTATCTGAAATGTGCATTATTTAAAAATATTGTAAGTTTTGTTCAGATTTGGGGGCTTCTACTCAAAATGGTTGTAGTTTCCTATTCAGAAACATATTGCAGTAGACACACTTGTCTTTTTTAGATGTGCTTTATGAACCATAACTTATAAGTCAAGCTCTGTGCAGGATACTGACTGTCAACATTATGATACTAGCAGATTTGGAGCAAATCTCACAAGCACAAGACAACCCACAATTTTGTTAAAATAAACAGTGCCCATGAGCCCCCTCAGATGCAGTATCACGAAGGAACTTTCTGCCTATGTGTGACAGTACACATCTGTTAATTCAAAGGTCTAAATGTGAAATCCAGCACTCAGGGGCACCAGGTGGATGTCTAGTACTCTCTGAGGAGTTTGTATGGATTAATCACAGCCAGGCATCTTTTGCCTGTTTGTTACAGAAAATAATATGGGTGGAATATTTACATCAATAATTAATCCTGGTATAAATCAATACAAGTTACTAATAAATGAGAAACAGAGACATTTCACTGTAGAAAACCAGCTGTTAATGTCTCTTCACTTACTGAAATGGCATACTGCATATCACAAATGTTCTATTACTAGCTGCAAAATATTTCTCTAGATGAAAGTCAGTTCTACTGTGAAATCAGCGGTCATAGCACAGTATAATTTGAAATTGGAGTAAGTGTGCATCAAACTCATGACTCTTTATGTCTACCTTTTACGATTATTCCGAATAACTTACATGATTTAGGAGCCTAAGGGCTCAGTTCACTTGTCCACATTTAGAGATCTTCTTCCATTTAAAAGCCTCCTCATGGGTCTGTCAGATAAGGCACAGGAGTTATGGAAGATCTGTCTTCTTTTGGAACAACAGCTGGAGACCAAGAGTAATATTGTAGGGGGACTGAAGTGCACCAGGAGAGTGTGTACCAGCAACTGAACCTTAATTCTTCAAAATCCAAACTGGATTCAAGCTTTGGATCTGTTCTAGAAGAAGGTATCTGTGCCACTTCTTCTGAAGAGTGGGGTTAAACTGTATTCAGAAGGGATATTCTTTTGTCTTCAGTATGCTTTCTTGACATACTTTCCTCAACCATACTTGTTCATTGCCCAAAGATCATGGAGGTGATGAGGGGCAATTATGACCTCCCTTCATAACTGCAGAGTTGGGCAAAAGCCATAAACATGGCTTCATCTCATGATGATGCTCTCAAGGTAAGATCACCTTCCTGAAAAATGGCAGAGTTGGGTGTGATTTGGCTTGACAAGCCAAGGACTGTCAAACAACTGCTCAAATCAGTAGACTACAGATACTAATGGATATTTTTTTAGAAAACTGGTGAATATGTCTTCACTACGTGATGGGTCTGACTTTTTCAAGATGTAGTACCCACAATCCTGAATTTATTTCTCAGATCTCTTTTTACATACCTGAGATTTTTACTTGAATCTGAGAAATATAGGCACTGTTAAAAACTTTATCAACAGTGATCAAACTCACCATTCACACAGGGGTCTCACCTAGTAGCACAACATCAGTGATTAAAGATTTTCCCTTAGCAACTCTACTTCCAGGGTCACAACCCCACTTTCATTTTCACTTCCAGGCTTGCGGCCCCAAGTGGGGTCAAGACCCTAACTTGGGAACTGCTGTATAACACATTTAAAAAATTAACATACCAGCCAGTAAATATATCAGCAAAACAAACCCATCCATTCTACTTAAGACCCTGTGCAGTCTGCTGTCTCTGGAAGCCTTACCAATTAAACATGGGTTTTCAGAAGCGCATGTACATTTGTGAGCTTGCATATTGGTTTGGTTACGTGTCACCATTGTCTTGTTGTCTTCCTTTGTGCTATTCAGCTAAGTTTGGTGTTGACAAATATGTGCTAGCTCTTTTGAAAAAATAACCCTTTTTCTTGCTTATTCATATGTTGGAGGTGCTTCTTTGATTGATTATTTACACATAATAGAGTTCACAATTATTGTGTATCAGAAACAAGATCTGGAGAGTTTGCTGTTTCCGCAGGTGGAGCAACACCTACACATCTGCAAAAGTGGCAGTGTAAATTGTATTGTCCTTACCAATCAATCACTAACACTGTATTCTATCAACTCTCCTCTTCCTTAACTCCTACTGGTCTTTACTCTCTTTTCTCTTTTGCTACTTCTGTTTCCCATTTTTTTCCTATGTTTTCTCCATTTTTTAACAACTTCTCCAGAACTCTTGATTTTAGACATGGAAACACTCCTGCAGGAATTCCTTCTTCTCTTGCAGAATGTTCTGCTGCTAGATTTCAGAGAACTTGGCACAAGTTGTGAAATCACACGGCTTATGAAATCTTAGTATCTTTATTTTATAGAGGAGAGATTATAACACCATTCTAGCAAGGTCTGTTACCCATAGTCACCAAAATATCAGTGCCAGAGAAAAACATGGATCTCCTGTTCATGTGTCCTGTGGTGGACTCCGATCATCATAGTTAGTTAGCACAAGATCTAGCAGTAGATGAATTGTCACAGCTTCTAGGTATACTGGGTTATGAAGTGCAACTCTGTAGTCTATGAACTCTGTGAATTTGGAGTTCTGTGTCTGTATCCTTATAGATACAGACTTGGTCCCTTTATTCTTTCTCATAACATGAATGAAAATTGATTTCTCTAATGTTGAAGTCCAGATGTGGTAATAATCGATATCTTTTACGCCAAGCATTTTAGATGTTTTGGTGGAGTCATCATTTGAAACAAGGATCTGGATTGCTCTGACTAAATCATCTGTATGTGGGGAAAGACTATGGGAAACATCCCTGCAGGGATTTGTCAAGTCGCTCCAGTAGGCATTAGCCATTTATTTTTTTCTAAATGTCTTTCCTCGTAGTTTTGTTTTATTTTTTTCTTTCCTTGTTATCTTGACCAGTCTAGTTGGAACTAGTTACTGTCTCTTTGAGAATTATTGTCAGTCCTAAAAAATTTTAAAATTGCAAGTCTGAGCAATACAATACTTCTAGTCTGCATTTTAAGTGGTTCAGTCTTCCATCTTATTTTCATGCTTTTCCATGGCTTAAAAATACAGACAGAAACATTTGTGCATTTGCTTGCATTTTCTCCACTATGTGACCTACGCATCAAAGAATGAAAATTCTAGCTAATAGATACTTTATTCCTTGACCAGCAAAAAGTGACACTAAAATCAATAGGAATGCAGCATTTATGGGAAGCTTTAGCATCACTTAAGAATTATGTAGGGGAAAGACATATTAAAGAAGGAACATTCTATATTCCTGCTGACAACTGCATCTAACAACTGTAATTATCTAACAGTGAGATGAGATGTGGTTCCTTGAATATTTCTTGAGGGAGTTGTTTCTTTTTAGCTGAACATTCCTTTCTGATTTTGGAGTCTGCAGGACTTAAGAGTGAGTGGATACACCTCTTCATATGATAATTGAATTTAAAATGGATTTCTGGAGATCATCTGCTGGGTTGTTGTCATGGGCAAAAAGTTTTCCTCATGCCCAGCGTGAACTTCTCTTGTTTCAGCTTATGTCTGTTTTCTCTTATTATGCTGCTATGTACTGCTGCAAAGACCCAGACTCTGATTACACATTAACCTGTTCATAGGTGGGAAAGGCTGAGCTGAGGTGACCTCAAAGCCTTCCCTTATTAAGGCAGAAGCAGTTCCGTCTCTCAGGCTCCCCTTGTAGCGCAGGTGCTCCAGCCCCTGGGCTCACTTGTCACCAGTGCCTTCTTTGTCTATATTGTCCAAGAGTTTACTTAACTACCTATCTGGCTTATTTTTTTGTCTTGCCCTATGACCTCTTTTGGCAATGCTTCTAAATCAGAAATCAAATGGTAGCACCATTTTAAGTTCTTCCAACAATGGCCACCCACCAATATCACCCTTGTAGTTCCATATATTGAAACTTAAATAACAGCTTCTCTGTGAAGTTAAGCGCAAGATCGCTGTTATCTAAATAAGAGCATTCCAAATTAGTAAGGGATATTGGGAAAGGTATTAAATTTTCTTCATATGTAAAACTTATTTCTGCATACAGCCATGCTATGTAACAATGTTTTTTTTATAACATTCTCCTTTTGCTGTAGGCCTCTGAAACATGCTATGAAAAATAGTTCGATGGATTTTAAATATTTCAAAAGTCTTTATAAACAGGTGACTAAAATTTAGTTCTTGAACATGAGTGCTATGGTATCATTTTAAGGACTTCCGTGTATCTGCAGACCTCACTTCAGCACTAGGAGATTCACATGGTGTTACTGAGCAGCACTGGTGGAAATTCAGGGGCCTTTGCTCATTCAGTTCTACACTGGACCACTATAATGAACTCATTGTCCTGTAGCATCTGGTAGGTTACCAAGGTTCAGCATACCTTCTCACTTTCCTGACACATTAGTGCTCTTCAGTCCCGTGGTAACATAGAACATATCCATTTAAATATTAAGAGATCAAAAGACTATATCTGTAAATTACAGGAAAAAGAGCCATACATGTGATTTCAACTCCATATAAGTCTCTGAGCAGAACACTATGGCTTGCACCTTGTTTTCATACCACATTTCTCCACTGTGTGATATCTTAATTTGCCACAGTGTTTAGAATTGATGAGTGAATGTGAATTATACAGATGATCCCAAATGAGTGCCAACAAAATCCAGACACTACTGTCCTTTATGTGTTCATATCTATCAGAAAAAAAAAAGCAAAGAGCTTGTGTGTACTGTTATTTTTCATACATTACCTGCAAAATTCATGCTGCCGTAATGGGTCCTAGATGCCTTGGAATTACAGAAATACCAAACAAAAAATGTAGTTGTCTTATCTTCAGGGAGTTATGAATTTAAAATCTGAAACCTTGTGAACTCCTTGGTCTATGTAAAAATGTTATACTTCACCAGAAAGTATGGAATCCCAGTTCTTCAAAGGGATAAGATACAGATGTTTCTGTGCCGGTGATTCATATTATAGTAAAATATCACTGCAGTGAGAACAGCACTGCATACTGAAATTTAATTTCACCTGATTCCCATTTGGGGGAAAAGAAGGAAACATTTTTACGCCATAAAAAAATGAAATGACAGCTGTTTGGAATTTGCTGAGAGGCTTGGAATGTAGTTTTAGTTGAGGTGTATTAGCAGATAGAGAGCAAGAAAAGAGGTAAAAGTGCAAAATAGGTCCATGATACTCTTCTTAAGTCTGTTGTATGAATAGAGGTATTGGGAATACATTCAAGTGTGATCAAAATTGTGCATACTTGCTTGTATTGTGAAGAAAAATACATTTGGGAACCAGGGCTTTTAAGGCAATATTATTATCATTCAAATACCTCAAACTGATTAAACTGATTTTACTTAAGTGCCAGAATATGGGTTTCTGTTTTCAAATGTATGTGCATCAGTATGTCTCTGTGCCTGCATTTGTGAAAGGAGTTCACAGCACTGGGATTCCATAAGCAAAGAATATTCTGTGGTGGGAAAGTAGTTTTGGAAACATGTTTTAGTACAAGGGGAATATGTGTGCCAGACAATAGAAAGCACCGGAAAAAAAAAAATTCTGAAAAATCATTTCTTCCTTGATTTTAGGAGTTTCTGCAAGACTGTTTTAGAGCTGGAAACCACCTTCTTGTGCTTAGACATACAGATATCTCTTTTCCTTCATTCTAATAACATGTAGGATAGCCGATGCATTAAGAGAGGAAGCAAAACCAAATCAAAACCACAAAAAAAGGACAAGAAGTAGAAAAAATTTATTCATCACCTTCCTTAGGCTGAAAGAATTAAGTTCACATTACTAATTCCCAAGAAGTTCCTCATGTACAAACCTAGAAGACAGAATAAAAAAGTAAAGCCTCTCTTGTTCTAACTATGACTCAGTGCAGAAAAATATGTGAGATTTGTAATCTTGATTTAAGCAGAGAGCTGAACATGATTTCATAGCTCAAGGATGGAGGCACTTGCCTACTAGGGGAAAGAGGAGGGGAGGCAACCTGGATTCTGGCCCTTGCTTGAAGCACTATTTATGTATGTTACTCAGTTACAAATGCAAAATATGTAGGCAGCCCCTGGGGCAAAAACCCAGGACTTCCTTTTCAAAAGAAGCAACTATTAGGGTTGCAAATTATTCTCTCTCAATGAATCTTGCTTCTTCTCCAATACAGATGTATGGCTTCAGCAGGCATGACAGACAGTTTTCCAGCCTGAGTTTCACCTTGATTTGGTGGTAGATGTACTCTGGGGAGATGTGGGAAAGATCTCCTCAAGAAAACCTGCAACTCCCATTTTGTGAACAATTGCCTTATCTATAAGTATGATATTATGTAACATGTTGGCAGCTATGCAGCCACAACTTCTGGACAGGTTTCTGGGAGAAAGTGGCTGGCTGGGTCTGTTGTGTTTCAAGATTAGGTTGGTGTCTATTAGGCACATTCAGAAGGTGCTTGCCTCACAAAGCCTCTCAGGAGGGCTACCTCAGCTGAATACCACAGGCAGGGCTTGGTGCAAGGTAGGCTTCAAGATTTTCAGTGGGATAAAAATAACAATACCAATGTGTGAAATGCAGTAGCAGAACTTCTAGATAATTTTATCAGTAAAAACCAGATGAATATTTTTGTGGCTGCTTTGCATACATGCACATGTGTAAATATAGCTTCCTGGCATTTTTGTTGCTTTTCTGAATTTGGCTGAGTGATTTTCTCAAAGTTACAAGCAGCAGGACATGCAATTAGAACCCAGAAATCCTGCTCTGCTACAGTCTCTCTATAAGACATGTAAATATATTTACAATTAAAACCAGACTTTTAATGTTGGGGTTTTTGTTGGAAATGAAGCAGCTGGCACCTATCTGAGATAAATCTGCTCTGATACTCTCCACATCTATTAAACATTTTGTTTCTATGGCATTGTTGTATGTTTATGCATTCCTTGAGAGATTTTCTGATAGGTTCTTGGTCCATTCCTGTTTTTCCTGTTCATTTTGGGCTCTGTTCCCTCGGGAAACCAAAATCCTGCTCCCTTTGCTTCTCTAATTAAGAACTTGCTTTCAAAGAAAGATCTAAATGAAGCAGGAGGAGGATGGAGGCTAGAATTTTTTTTTGTGATTATTTTGAATACAATATAATAAATGCACACTTACAGTTTTTATGTATTCATAGGTGAAGAAATTATATTTGGTTTGGATAATGCTTAACAATCCATAACAAATATGTCATATTAAAAAATAGATGGAAGATTGTAACAGGGACAGTCTTCAAATATGATTCATATTAAAAGAAAATGGGTAAGTTGACTTTGCCTCTCAGACCTCAGCTCAGCAAAATACTTAAACCACCATATAGTATGATGCTTAAGTACAACTTTTAAGTTTTGTACAGTGTAATAGAGAAATTTTGATGAGTAGGATGTTATCTGAGAGAGCAGCATATTCCAGGTAGCATAAAACATTATTTTAGTCCCTGCTGTGATTGTGGACATTACCTTTCATCAGTATATTTTATTAGGATCCGCTCTTAAAAGCATACATCTTGGAGAAAATAATTTACAAGTGATAATATGCTCTTTGGTGTTTTGTCGAGTTGGGGTTTTCATAATTCGTGATCATTGTTACACATCTTCAATGTGGGCAAGTAGGCCATGTTTTGCATTTTCTGTTGGTCATCTAAAATGGTGATAAAACTGCAATCCCAGTGACATGGAGCTGTAGCTTAGCAAAAATTCAAATGCATACTCAAAATATCACAGAAACATGGAAGTTTAAAATGTCCAGAAAATTACAGATATTTATGTAGAACATGGAGAGAGAAACTAAAATACCAAATCTCAATTTCACCATCACTATACTTGGACTTCAAATTAATTAATACCAAGGAATTGAAGACATTGCTCCTATCTGAAAAAAGTGTTTATTGAATTAATGTCAGCTGAAAGCTTGGGCCATATCCAGTCTGTTTCATCACTACACCACAAACAAGGCTCCTTTCCCACAACCACCCATGTACTTTATCTGCATGAGAGGGCCAGAACCCTTTAGAACAAAAACCTGAGGACTGCTTCTAGGGAAAATTTTTTATTTTTTCACTCATAATTTATTTACAAATACACATTATAACTTTTATATACATTGCACATTTACATGGTAGAAAAGTACAAAACTATATATTTAAATGAATTTATATTTAACTCGCCATGTTTGAAAATATAAAATTGCATCAGAAAAAAAGTATTATGAAAAGCAAGAAGCTTGAACTGATAAAGCTTTGATACAACTTTTACTGACACACTGACTGAGAAAATAAAACTTTGAAAGTGGTTCTGTAAGACCATCTTAAAGGAAACACCTGATAAAACACTTAGGCATGTTACAGAAAAATAAAACAGTAAAAATAAAATAAAACCTTTATTCTTATTACAGTTAGCCCTGTAGCTATTAAAACCTTCATAATCCACTTTCTTTGGGTCCAGAATTTGTATAGTACAATATATACGCTCAGCATATTGAGATCACCTTAGCACATGATGTGATCAGAAGCAGAAAAAAGTGGAAGAAGTTTCCTTAAAGATTGCCTCACTGCACTCTGGAAGTGCACTTAAGCCAGTTACAATGCCTTTTGGTCAGTCAAGATTCCTTGTAAACAAAATCCCCATGGTTCTTTTATGTAAAGAACCAGCAAGAAGAAAATCCAATAAATAAACAAACAGAAACCAACATGCAAGTTTGTTAAAGTGGAAAAGAGTTAACATCAGTGAAACAAAGAGATGAGATCATGTGGGTAAGCTCTAAGGAATGGACTTTTTATAGTTTACAAGAAAAAAGAAAAGCTTTACTTTACAAGCAAGAGATCTCACAATAAATAACACTGCTCTTCCCGCAACGAATAAATTTCTTCAAAAACAAGGTGTACAGTCAACCAGACATTTTATGTATAAATTATAAAACATGACACAGTATAAATAAATGTCTACCAGACTCAACTATTTGTATACTTTTTTTTTTCTCCCCAAAATAAATAAGCATACACTTATTTACAGTATGGACATTGATTTCATGCCCAATGGCTGTTCCAATAGTGATGGAGGCTTTTTTACCACTCTAGAATGGAAGATATAGGAAAGCTGTAGTCCTGGTCTTCATCTTCCTCTTCATCCTCTGGCTCTTCATTAATGGCTAGAGTGGAGAATACAGGGGAGCTGTTGTTTAAATAAAGACAACAACAGCGCAGAAGCAGCTCAGTGCATGTTTTCAAAGCCCTCTGAACAGCCATAATACAGCGTTGCATTTTATGCGACTTGTAGTGAGATGCTCTTTGGCATCTGCTGTTATGCAATAAGGTTTTTTATACATAATCTATGAAGTCATAACTGCAGAAAGTTCTGAAGAATCAATGGCTCAGGTTTTATTGGCAGGCTCCTGAAATCAAATAAAAAGCGCTCTTGTGTTCTAGGTTTAACTGCTTTGCGTCCTTCATTCACAGTTAGTAGAGGCAACTGTGCTAGACCAGGTGCCCATGTGCTACCATTAAGCATGTTGATTTGGACCGAGTTACAGTTTATCCGAGTGTTAATAAAGCAATCAGTGAAGCACACGAGAGCAGACAGAGTAGGAAAAAAATCGCTAGAATGCCACTCCTAGGGCATTAACTTTCTGACAGAATGACTTGTCCTTAGAATATCCCCAAAACTCCAACTTGAACGCCAACTGGTTGTTGGAGATCAATTGCATTGTATCAGTTACAAAAGTGTGTGCGTGACAGATACATACTTATATGGCACCTGTACAGTATCTCCAATCTCTATAATCAAGCTTTCATATGTTTAAAGGTGTAAGTCTTCATTACCTAGGGATTGCCTTCAGAAGCTTTAAGTGTCTGCAGTGTTAAAAATCTCACTTACAGTTGCAAGATCCAGAGTGCTTTACTTCTAGAAGCACGCCCATGGAGCAGGCGGCCTCTTTCATGGCGCACTCGCTTGGATAAGTTGTGTTATCACTGGCACAAACTGCCTCATCTGACTTGCTTTCAGGGCACAGCTCATCACAGAGGGCGCACCGACCTCTGCCAACCTTAAAATCCCACAAGCATTTCTTCCCAGCACTGCACTGAATGTCTTCACAGGACTTGGCTTCTAAAAATACACACAGGATACTGTAAGTAAGTGAAAAGACAAAGAAAAAAAGAAAAGCAACACCAAACAACCCCATACTCCCTTTTCCCTGTGATCAGACAAAGCTCAGACATAGTAAATGTGATGATACGTGCTGATTTTGCTCAAGCAAGTAGTCCCTTGGACTCCATTGCCTGTCTATATGTGGGGGAGGAAAGACAGCTGTGCCAGCAGAGCTTGTCCCTGGGAATACAGAATTACGTTTGCCTATTGTACATGACCTTCCTGCTCTGTTTGATGTCAGTGGAAATTCAGCTCCTCAAATTAGTGGTAAGAGCAGAATTTGCCAGCACATTCAACATTTCTAAATCAATTACTTTTAAACTAACCCACACAGAGTGGTTGTCTACAAGATTGCAAAGGGAATTCACCTCAATGTATGCCAACTAAAAAGCATCCTAAGACTCCCCTGAGTTCCCCTATCAGTTCAGGGGAGCACAGGCTGCCCTGAAAGTGCTTTCTTAACATGCTTCACTATCAGGCCTTTCTGGAAATTGCAATACAAAATGTCAGGATGCAGAGAGATTATTTTCCTGTCTTCACCCACCAACTGCCTGCAAACTTCTTAAGAGGAAAAAGTGATCAGATGTTTCCAATTAAGTTAACACAAGCTTTGCCAAGACCACTTGAAGACAATTGTTTCCAGGAATCCAGATTCACTGAGTATCAAGACCTCGTTACATTCTAACCATGTCATCATCTATTTAATGGTGGGCACTTCTCCCTTGGACAGTCATGTCAGCACCCACAATAACAGCAAAAGCAGGATCAGGCCCTCTGCTCCCTCATCCCTTCTGCAGACTATTCAGGGGCAAAGCTCACCCTGGCTCTCCTCTGCCTGGAGGGGAGTACAAACCCAGGCTGCTAGCAGTCTCTCTTCTTCCTCAGTGCTAACTGCATCTACTGCACACACAATGCTCTGAAACAGCTAATTGAGGAAGCTCCCCCCACCCTTGTGCTCTACTCTTCAACTATGATACTTACTAATGCATTTTCCTTCGTAGGCTAATCCGATGGATCTGCCCAGGAGGCAGGTAGCTTTCCTCAGGTGACAGGCGCTGGCATAGGTTATGCCATCATTCCCACAGAGATACTGTTCAGGGGAGGTAGGCTCTGGGCAAATTCGATTGCATGTCACGCAGTAGGCATTATTGGTTTGGTCCACCACACATGTGGAGCTGCCTGGGCACAAAACATCTCTACAGGTTTCTGAAATAAAAGATGGAAACACACAGTGATTTATGGCTAGCCCCGGAGCCCCAGTGAAGAGTGACACACAGGTGACACAAAGAAACAAATGTTCAGACAAGAGCCTTCAGCAGCTCTCATCATTTAAATGCTGCTAGAGGAAACCCTTCCATCTCGGAGTAGCTGGTGGGACACAAGTCCTGGCAGACTATGGGAAACTCTCAATCCAACTATTTTGCTGCTGAGCATGAGTAGTCACTCTCTCCCTGGTTCCTGTAAGTAAGTACAACCAACAGCTCCTCCTCCTAAACTCAAACCCTTTGGCAATTTAGGGAGGTTAGAGTAGATTTGCAAACCTACTTTTGCATTTGCCCTGATACTGGACTTCAAGTTCAGGCTGTTCTTTACATCTGGCTTTGAGCAGGGCACACTCGTTCCTGTAGGTCTTGCCATCCAAGCCACACACGGGGCCCTTCCAAGTGATATTAGAGCAATCTGGAGCACAAACACATCGAGGTTTATTCTTCTTGTTCATTTTACATTTCTTCCCGGGTCCACAGTCCACGTTCTCACAGGTTTCTGATGGAAGGAAAGAAGCACCACTTTAGTACCGAATGTGGAGAACAGACCTGGTGTCAAAACAGCTTAAAGGAAAAAAACACACCGTGACCCCAGAGTACAGAGAGAAAGCACCTTCTCTGCCCACCCACCCTTCACTCCAGGAAACACCCTTCGAAGGAAATTAAGCCCCCCACCATAAGCACAAGGTCGTTCCCCTCCTGTCCACGATGTGCACTGCTGCCAGGCAGGAGTGATCCCAGTAGGATGAGACGTTCCTCAAAGCCAGCAAGGAGGGCAGCAGGAAGACCGATCTGTGCGCACCGCCCACCCCCCC
>VZTY01026100.1:0-23506 GCA_013400935.1 Turnix velox | reverse complement strand
GAGGAGGTGGAGAGCAGCCCACAGGAGAGCAGAGAGGGGGAGAAACTCTCCCATCCTTGCTAAAAGAGGGTGCAGTGATGAAGTAGGAGTGGGGATCAGGCTACAGAGGCTACACAGCCATGGAGGGGAGGACACTCTACACTATCCCTCTGGATAACCCATCTACCCAGCATGGAACAGCTGCAGGAAGCTTGTTCTCATCACCTCTCCTGGATATTCCACTCATCAGCCCAAGCTGAGTAGCAGAGTGGCTAAACAACAGGACTGGAAAGAACTGGAAGTCCCTGTGTTAAACTCTCCACACTATTTATAAATAAATCCAGCAAAAAATAGGAAGGCAAATAGTAAATCTCATTTTTAGACTGGAATGCTGCATGTTCAGCAGGTCACACCAGGTCTGATCACATTAGAGACCATTAAGGCTGGGGCAATGTTGTGGTACAGACTGTACTCCATTTACCCAGTGGCTACAAATGACACTGTCAGTGCATTGACATATAAAAAACCAAATGTTGCATATAAAACTGTTGTACTTCTACTCTTTCCAGCTGGTCAAAGCTTCTTCACGTGAGAAGAATTCATGGCTGTGAACAGATGCCTGGACAACTCATTTGAGATGATTTTTTTAACTGGGATAGACTCCCTCCACTGTGTGAAAAAGAATATCCCAAGCAGAAGCTGCTAAAAATCACTGTAAGATGGGAAAGAAAAAAAGGATTCACTGAAATTCTGTGGATTTATGAATCATAGGATCATAGAATAGCTTGGGTTGGAAGGGACCTTAAAGATCATCGAGTTCCAACCCCCCTGCCATGAGGGAGGACAGCAAAGTGCTGGGAGTAAATGGGTGCAAATTGGAAGAGGGTAGATTTAGGCTGGATAGAAGGAAGAAGTTCTTGACTGTGAGGGTGGTGAAACACTGGAAGAGGTTGCCCAGAGAGGTTGTGGATGCCCCCTCAATCCCTGGAGGTGTTTAAGACCAGGCTGGACAAGGCACTGAGCAACCTGTTCTAGTGGGAGGTGTCCCTGCCCATGGCAGGGCATTGGAACAAGATGATCTTGAAGGTCCCTTCCAACCCAAACCATTCTATGATTCTATTCTATGCTGTGGGAGAAGTGGACACAGACTGGGGTGCAGATTTCCAGCAAGATATAGTTCAGAGCTGCTGGCACCAAGAGGTGTGCTCTCCACCAACAGACAGATAACATTCCAGGCACCTTCTTCCCAGCAGCATAGGCTCACCAAAGGAATGACTCAACTTTGGGAGCTAAATATAATTCAGTGGACTTCACTGCAGCTGAGTCTTCAGGGTCAGTTTTACTCTGTATGGGTGTTAAAATACCTCTATACTACATCTTGCCATGAAATGGCTTTGCCCTGCCAGCAGGGATGTGTCTTTGCCCCTGCTCTGCAGCAGGCTGTGTGCTTGCAGCCAGCCCAGACACTGCCCTGCCCTTTGGCAATGCCTGTGTTTTTATGAGTGCTCAGATATTTATAGGGCACAAAATCCAGTCCCCTCCTTTATTATGAAGTTAGGCTTCCTGCAAGTATTGCTGCTCTTTTGTTCCTCCATCTTTTTTCCTCACACCCTAGCAACTATTTATTCTTAGTGCTTCAACAACTAGTAGGTTTTGTAGGGTTATCAGGAGTAGGTAAGCATCCCTATTCTTGACCTGTTGTCTGGGTTTAAGCCTTTTCCTTACCACAAATAGCCAGAAAGCTTGTGGCTGTATCCAGGCAGAGTGATTCCCCACTGGCAAAATCTAAATCAGTGCTAATTGCAGTACCAACAGCCTAAGCAGCCACATCAATTGCATTTTTAGAGAGCTGAAATCTGCTACTACTGTTCTGGCATTCTGCAAAAGGCTGATGCCAGCATCCCTTTGAAAGAGCAGAACATTAGTGGTGTAAAAATCATCACCTGCCTTGCTGTCCTTGCCTCAAATGTCTTAATTGTAATTTAGCAGCACTCCTTAGGATGCCTGTGCATGGTGAAGAGCAGCACATAAGCTGCCACATGCCAAAAACCCTTTAACTCTGTGTTATTAAAATCAACCAGGTGATTGGAATGTGTAATACCCACCATCACCTTTCCACTTGGTGCCTCATGAAGCTGAAGGTGCATTTTGAAGAAATAAGCTGAAACAAATTTCTGAGCAGTCAACCAATTTTGCCTGCCAGAGGCTGAATCCAGCAATCTTGTGTGACCCCACTCGTCTGCTGTAGCAGAGGTCCCTGCAGTTCCACAAATAGAGACTGTGGTAGATCTTTTCACTGCTTTAATATAATTCTTGTGGAGGTTAAGGTGTCAGATACTGGCAAGGCTTCAACATCTCTCCTAATAGCATGTTCTGCACTGTCATTTAGAAGAGCAAACCCTAGGGAGTAGAGGGAATTTCTCCTGCCATAGCCTGAAAGCAAATGGAAATACCACTATGCCTGACCCATCTGTGTCTTGTAGCATTTCAGAAAAGCAGCAGCAGCCCTTTAAGAGCCCTGCAAACCTTCCAACACACTGAAAAGCTGGCATGCCTCTTTGGCTTCTCACAGTTTAATAAAGGTATGTAATAGCACAGGCCACCCCAGACTGTTTCCATCTTCCTTCCAATCTGAAGGACTGGACTCCTGTCTGTTTAATTTAAAAGTATTTGTTCCAGGAGCAAAATGTGCTCCCAAAAGCCTCAGAGCGTTTTCAAAGGACATTCTTCAAATATAAATCATAGAATTCTTCAAATATAAATGAGTCAAGCTTGCAGCAAAACATAAAGCTGCCACCTTTCAGGGCAGACCAGGCATTTTCTCCTGTCTCCTAAAATTTGTGCTCCTGAAATTTTATGAAAATAATCATCAATCTTGCTCATTCTGGAAGATTTTATAAATTCATGATCACAGCAGTTAACTTGATGGTGGCAAAACCAGTGTATAGGTTGTTAAGATATTGCCCTATGGAAAGAAATGAAACAGTTTTTCAAGGTGATGTTTTCAAATAGATAAAACTTAATTGAAGCCAAAAAGCTTATTGGAAGTTCATTGTTTTCAGCTTTGATACCCTGATTGGGATTGAACAACTCTGATGGAAACCAGTTCAGAGATTTTGATGGGGATATCTCTGCAAATCTCCAAACACATGCACACAGATGCCACCACTACAGACCCACATAGAGCTACCTGAATGTAAATGGGCATTTCAAGACCATTCTACTTTCGTGTAGGCAGAAATTTTGGTCCAAAATCTTAGGAATTATTCAGGCAGCCTCATCATCCTGCACTCAGCCCTAGGGAAAGAGCACGAAAAGAGGTGCAGGCAATTTATTGCCTTCTCCTGCTAGCTTTTCAAATGCAAAAGGCAGAAAGCCATGCAGATCCCACCTCTCTGTGCCAGGTGGCCAAAATATTTTGGTTTGGGTTTTTCTACCTTTTCTTTTTTGTAAAGCAAACTCATCTTAATGCAGCTCGTTATATGAGAGTAGCCAGAGACGTGGAACGAGCATCCCCTTGTGGTGAGGGTCACAAGGCTGAGCATTGCTGTTATTCAGACAAGGTATAGACTCGTTTTTGGAGCAGAGGGGGATGACATTGACCCTTGGATATGATCTTAAAGTACCATAACCAGCAGATTAACAAAAAGTTTATCAAGCTCTAGGACCAATCTGTATGCAGACAGTTGCTGATACTTATCTGAGGGGACCTCATAGCAACTTCTCAGTACCTGAGGGGGTCCTACAGAAAGGCAGGGGAAGGAATTTTTAACATAATATCGGATGGGAGGACTAGAAACAATGGATATAAATTAGAGGGGGATAGATTTAGACTAGACATAAGNCCTTGTGGTGAGGGTCACAAGGCTGAGCATTGCTGTTATTCAGACAAGGTATAGACTCGTTTTTGGAGCAGAGGGGGATGACATTGACCCTTGGATATGATCTTAAAGTACCATAACCAGCAGATTAACAAAAAGTTTATCAAGCTTTAGGACCAATCTGTTGCTGATACTTATCTTTGTGGACAGAAGACTTACTTAGCACATCTCTAAACCTCATGCAACCCTTATGATCTTGGTACCACTGCACAAAGTAGGAGGCAGCTGAGAATATGTCCTCCCCTTCCTGCTACCAGCAAAACTGGCTGTCTCAAGGACAAATGGTGAAGGTTTTAAACACGTGTTGGCAGGAAATAGTTAACATATACTGTTTCCACTTCCAATGTGCAGAGTTGCTGCTTTGCAGTCTCTGGCTCCTCTTCTTGTTGTTATCCAGAAAGGACAAGCAGCAGCCTGAATCTACCCCCTTCCAATTTACATCCATTATTTCTAGTCCTCCCATCACATATCTTATTAAAAAGTCCTACCCCTGCCTTTCTGTAGCCCCCTTCAGGTATTGAGAAGCTACTCTGAGGTCCCCCCTGAGCCTTCTTTTCTCCAGGCTGAACAAGCCAAACTCTTTCAGCCTTTCCTCAGAAGGAAAAGGATCCAGACTTCTCATCATCTTCACAGCCCTCCATGCAGTGGGCAGGGACATCCCACACTGGATCTAACTCATCTCTCATTTTTTCCACCCGCAGTCATCTAATCTGTTCCAGTTTTGAAAATATAAAAGCATGATCAGGAGTTTCATGACAGTATGAAATGTCATGGTGTTTGCACTAAGCCAGAATAATAACTGTGCTCATAAATTTAATAAATTATGAACTTCTTATCATGCCCCATATAAGCAACTCCATCCAATGTGTGGGAAGAGAATGCAGTAAGGAAAAAAAACAAACCCAAAGAAATGCTAAAAGGTAATAAATAATAAGGTTTGCTTACTCTTGGTCTTGCTAACTCCCAACAAGAGAAGCAATTAAAGTGCATCAGTTGGGTCCTTTTCACTGTGACAGGGATGTTCTCCAGTGTTTTTAACAGCTTGCAAATTCCTATGACTATAATCAGCCTGATCCCACTGTGCTCCCTGTCAGACACCACAATGGCTCTAATCTGGCACCTGCTCGGTACAAAGCTTGGAAGTGAGGCTGGGTGCCCACAGAATAAAAATGAAGTGTGTTCAGTGCAGAGGGGGAGGATCAGAGAGAATTTTGGAACACTGGTGACAGCCTTTTTTCTTCTCTCTCAGCAAGAGAGTCCTGACTATGACGGGTCAAAAAAAGGCTGCTATTGTTCTCCCTTAAACCTCCCTCTTCCAGATGCAGAATTTCACTTCTAGAAGCAGCCAGAAGCATAGGAATCAATTCCCAATAAAACCAGCTACCTCCATCTCTGACTATCCAAAGAGCAACATTTTCATGCCTTGACCACTTTGCAAATTCTAAGCCCAGGGCTGCAGGGCAGGGAGCTGGGAAGGTGGCATCTCAGAGGAGCACTGTGCAGGGGACATAGCCTGGCCCTGTGGGGACTTGCAGGTGGAAGAACCCACAGAAGAACTGACCTCCTAATGCTCATTTCCTAAATGAAACTGGATTTTTTCATGTAAATCAAAATGGGATGCCATCCCTCAGCAGAGGGAGGTTGCTGATGATGGAGCTGCTGCTCCTGTGGCTCTTTTCCTATCTCACAAATAAGCATCTCTGCTGGCACCTCACCCCCTCCTTAATGCTGCTGGGGCAGCATCCCAGTGCTGCAGATGGGAGGGTTGTGCTAGACCTGGAGATGGCACTGGAAGCCCCTTTCCCTCTGCAGAAGNAGCGTAGGAATCAATTCCCAATAAAACCAGCTACCTCCATCTCTGACTATCCAGAGAGAAACGTTTTCTTGCCTTGACCACTTTGCAAATTCTCTTCCTTATTCCTGATTTAGATATGTGGCCTTGAAAAGCATTTGGTGTAGATAACCTAAGCTTTCTCCATCCTTCCAAATTCACTGGTCTTCCTCAGTGGATGCCTTCAACCTGCCTCAAGGGGATTTTTCTATCAAAAATTTTCCACAGATTCTGATCAGCATCCCCCCTCTTCACCCATAACCTGCTGTAGTGTCTCTGATAGAAATATCTGCCACTTTAGGATTTTTTCATCAGTTCAAGGATATATGTCACAACTTCATTTATATCAGGAAATAATTTTGTCCTGGTCTTTGAAATTCTTCACTGGAAATTGTTAAGTAGCAATCTAAGTTGTTGTCTAGCTGAACATAAACAGAGAAATTAATTGGATTCTCTCCTCACACAACACATTGACTTTGGTTCATGAAAACTGGGATGAAAAGGAAGCAATGTGATATATAACATTAAACAATCTGCACAATTCTTCAAGCCCTGTTACTGCCACTTTGCCAGACATATAGAGACACTGTAAGGAGATTATAATAATAATAATAATAATAATGATAAGGATTAACAGCTTCACAGAGACACAATGAGAAGTCAAGAATGACCTGATCAATAAGCTGGCCATGACTCACTTTCCCTTTTAACTGAGCTTAGAATTGTCAGGGTCTAAAAAATATAAATGGGAAAACAGCCCAGATAGATTGCATCAGATTTTAAAAGGGAAAAAAAAATGGATTTTATCTGCACATTGATGCCTCTGCCACTTGTTTCATCCCCCTAAACAAGAGACAGCAGCTTAATTAGGAGTAAAGTTTTCCTGCGAGCTGATCCAGAAATAGAAGCAAAGTGAATCAGGAGAATGGGCAGGTCTGTAAGAGCACAGCCACTCCATCTTCATCTTGGAAATCCCTTTTGGTGATGGTGGGATGCCTCTCACCTGAACTTAGCTGCCAAAGAACGAGGTATATCGTCCATGTTAGCAAACTAGTTACCTCTTCTAGTTAATAGAGAGAAGAATTTTCTTCCCAGATCACATCCAACAGCATCCCAAGGATAGGTGTAAGTACAGCTGTTCATGTTGCTGAGATCATTCCATTCTACCTGCATTTCTCAACACCAGGAGATGAAATTATCAGCAGTGACAGTGAGAGAAGACATGAATAGCAATGTAGAGAAATTTCAGTGCTGTGGATTTCAATATTTCAATTGATAATGAAAAAAATCTTACTATTAAAAAGGATATCATTATGACAAAGCTTTATGAGACACTGACAGGTATAGTGTACAGTCAACTAACATTGGATTGACAGGAAAATCTGGAAACTACTGAAATCCTGTCCAGGTCATGATTCAAAGCAGCCTGCCCATTTCTTTTCTGGAAAAGAATCTCTATGTCCCTATTGAATGTCCTATTTTCTGCTGGTATCCTTTCTTCAACTCCTCAAAGTGACAGACAGCTGAAGAAAACTGCAGTGGAAGAGTACCAAAGGTTGTTCAGATTGAATCTAACACTATCTAGCAGGCAGTGAAATAAATACCAAAGGCAGCAGCATCCTTTAAAGCAGGCTGGATAAAGCAGAGAAGCTTGAGCCCCTCTGTTTGGTTGGAGAGGGTCCTTTCTGGGACTTTTCTCCCAGCTGAACCCACAACCTGCAGCTGCAGTTCCTCAGTGCAGGCAAAGCCAGGATCTCCAGCATCCCACAGAGGTGTGTGGATCCAGGAAGGAAAATGCCAGCTCTGCTGTGTGTCTCAGTAGATGATTCCTTCTGGTTCCAGCAGCAAATACTTCTTGATGGAGGGGGGGATGGAGAGCAAAGGAACTCCTCGGTGGCACCTTCCTGACAGTGTTGCCCGAATGGCACATCGACAGAGATGCATAAGGGAGCGTGGTGAGTTGCTGCACACAGAGAACAAAGACTCATAGAAATCTTGGTACCTCTGTAAAACAAAAAATAAACAAACCACAGGCATGTTTTAGAGTAGTAAGGCTGTTTTTCTTCCTTCCCTTCCCCTTACCACAGCCATCCTGTCCTATTGAGCACCATGGGGCTCAGTTTAGCCAACTGCCTGCATGAAATCGTGAATCTTGCCTCAAATATTTAGTGTTAAGTCATAGTCCTTGATGAAATCTTTAGGTTTTGTATGTTTTTTATCCATCAGTTTGAGGTTGTGATAGTCCTGATCCAAACAGCAAGCCCAGGGTCAGTGTATGTGGGGCTAAGAAATCCCCTAAGTGCACAAGACAGTGCCCTGCTCCCCAGGGCAGAGAACCATTGGTCTTACTCATCTCCCTGGTGCTCTTAGAGAATAAATAACATTTCATCCCCATGAGAAAGAACTGCAGATGCTTCAAAATCATGCTGAAATAGAAGAAGCAAATTGGGGGGTTGGAACTCGATGATATTTAAGGTTCCATCCAACCCAAACTACTCTATGATTCTATGTGCCTGTAATCTTATTCTTCACCTTATTTCATAATCTTTCTCTTGACAGATCTGGTTGCATATATTTTCAGATACATTTCACATATGGAAAAGCATCTATTCGCATCAACAAAAAAAAATTTTCTTCCTTTTCATGTCAAATTCAGGAAATAGCTTTTCAAAATTCAGGAAATTTTTGTGACCACAAAAATTAAAATCTCAGCAAAGAGATAGAGCAACTGTGGACTTTCCCAAATTAGAATGTTCCAAAATTTGAGATGAAAATTTTCTGTTTCAAAGAAGTTACTATTTTTCACTATTATTATTGCTGTTGTCCTTCTTTTTCTTAAGGTGAAAAATAGCCTTTAACTTTTAATTATTTTTTTTTTTCACCCCAAGTTATTTCTTTTGGTTTTTTTTCTGAACAGAAAAATCTCATAATTCCTCAAGTTATACAAGCACATTATATTATGGAGTTACCTAAACATCACCAATAATGAATGAACTTAATTTTACTGATTTTTACACTTTGAAAAAGTCTAGGATTAATAAAAAGCTGGATTTAAACTGAAACACTAAGATTAGGAGAGTTTCTAAATAGAGATAATCATATAAAAGCATGTTGTTTGCCCCACAGCTTTGCCTTTTGTCAGTATCTTTTCCTCTCTGATCTTTTATTTTTCATTATATTTTCCCCTTGAATTTACAGCCAACCAGCCCTCCTCACAGAAACCCAACCCATGCAACAGAACCCTAACCACACATGGTCATCCCCATGTAATGTACTTTCAAAACATTTGCTGACTTAAAAAAAATATAAATACACTTATTGACAGATCATAAGAAGCAGCAATGACAGCAAGAATCTTTGCATGTGCTGGTGTAGGGACAGCTAAGCCACAGCACCCTTGGACAGGGAATGCTCTGAAGGATAACGCAGCAATGGAAATATCTCAAAAATACATCTTTTCTTGGTGAGGGATATGGTTTTTAATGAGAAAGTTCCAAATTTGATATATTCTTCTCTTTCAAAGGCATTCTTGCTTTTCTATGGAGAAAATATAAATGATGAGCTTGTGTCCTACTCAGTTGCAATTCTTTAAGAGCTTACCTCAAAGACATCATCAGGTATAGCTGCTTTCCACTTCCACGTTGATTTGATGTGCTCATAGGAATTGACAACAACCTCCACAGCCCTGGGGTGGGAATGGCAAGCTTGCAGCACCTGCAGGCAGGATGCACAGAGCTCATGAGTACCACCAAGATGCTTGGCATGGTGCATCCTGATAGGAATATAGCCAAAGAAAAACAAGAGGATAGGACCAAAACTGCAAAAGACACAAGAAATATCTATGCTTTCCAGCCCAACCCTAGGCTAGTCCCCAGAGGAGCTGTGCACACCCCACATACTCCCTTAGATCTCCAGCTGGGGATGGTAAATACAACTTCCAAGATATGCAAAGCACCAGAAAACACTTCTCTGCCCAGTAACTTTATCTCAGTAGGAAAAAAAAGTCCAAAATCTACTGTCATATCAACACAGGAGGGATATTGAGCTATTGGAGAGGGTCCAGAGAAGGGCCACGAAGATGATCAAAGGGTTGGAGCAACTGCCCTATGAGGACAGGCTGAAGGAGTTGGGGTTGTTCAGCCTGGAGAAGAGAAGGCTCAGAGGGGACCTCAGAGTAACTTCTCAGTACCTGAGGGGGTCCTACAGAAAGGCAGGGGAAGGAATTTTTAACATAATATCGGATGGGAGGACTAGAAACAATGGATATAAATTGGAGGGGGATAGATTTAGACTGGACATAAGAAAGAAATTCTTTACAGTGAGGGTGGTGAAACACTGGAACAGGTTGCCCAGGGAGGTTGTGGATGCCCCCTCTCTGGAGGTGTTCAAGACCAGGCTGGACAGGGCACTGGGCAGCCTGGTCTAGTGGGAGGTGTCCCTGCCTATGGCAGGGGGGTTGGAACTCGATGATCTTTAAGGTCCCTTCCAACCCAAACTATTCTATGATTCTATGATTCTATGATTCTAACATCCCTCAGGGGTAAATATAATTCTATGTATTTTAGACATAGCAAATGATGGTTTGGAAGGGAGACCTGCTTTATGCATGGAGTCAGGAAGGGGAGACAGCAGCCCTGGCTCTCAAACACACTCCAGAAGACAGCTGAGTGTTTTCTGTTACAGGCAGGGGCAGCTCATTTTGGGCTCAAGAGGGCACAAACAAAAGTTTGGCTTTTTATTCAAAGGCTTCTGGTTTCTTGGCTGCTTAAAACTTTGCACATACAGTGGAGGAGCTGAAAAATGTTGCTTTGGGCACTGAAGGGGAGAGAATGAGTCCTGATTACAGCAAGCTCATTTAATTGACTGATAGAAAAAAGTCTGTCAGCCACTTCTGTCAGTGCCTTGGGCTTTGCTGATACTCAGAAATTCTTTGGGAGGAATCCTGCAAGAATTTTTCTTTTTTTTCTTTTTTTCCTCATCAACTGTGAGCCTTGGCTCAGCACTCACTCTTTATTTCTCACATTTCTGGGGACAAGTCCAGCACTTACTCTTAATTTCTCACATTTTCTGGGGAAAAGTCAAAGCTTTGCTGAGATCCATTTAATTTTAAAAATATTTGAATCGATTTTTAAAGGCCAGATGTGTCAAACAAAGTCAGCTTGTCTGTTCTTTGATACAAGTAATGAAATACACGTTTCCTATAGCCCAGTTAAGCCTACATGAGGCCAGGTTTGTAAAAATCATGTAGGTTTTCTGAAATAAGGAAGAGAATAAGCTCTGAAAAATTAGGTTTCAACCAGCATTGAGAGTTTGGGGTTTCAGGCTGCTTAAGAAGAAAAATAAGATCTGTGTTTGGCTTATGGAACTGGAAATAGCAATTTCACTTCAGTTAAACTATACCACCTTTACAACAGGTTGTCTAACAAGATTCTGAGCCTTTTGGGACCACCATTTATGACTGAAGTTTGGATTTCTCATCCCATTCCTGCTCAAGGCATCATCTCTCTGTATATCCCAACTGAACAAATCCATCCATCACCTTGTGGAACTGCAGAGGGTATATCCTGGCTGCTCCATGGTTCAGCAGCAGCTGGTAGCAGATGTCAGGCTGGGCAGCTGGCCTCACAGATGTCACTTTTATGATGTACTGGAGGGGTGCACAGCCATTCACATCCATGATGTTGGCTTCTGCTCCTGCCTCCAGCAGCATGTGCATAAGGATGTGATCACAGTTCCAGGCAGCTTTGTGGAGGGGAGATTTGAAATCCTCATCCCGAGCGTTCACTTCAGCTTTGTAGTCCAAGAGCATTCTACAGATGAGGTGATGGTCTGGGCTGTATATCTGGTCTTTATAGTGAAGGGCCCAGTAGGCAGCACAAGCCAGGGGTGTCTCCATGAAGGCATTGAGAGCATCTACATCTGCTCCCTGTTCCACATAAAAAGCCACAAGCTCTGGGATGCCCAAACGTGCAGCGGTGTGCAGAGGGGTCTCCTCATCTTGGTTGTTTGTTTTGATGTTCACGTTGGCTCCTGCCAAAGAAAGATGATGATGGGTAAAAAAATGAAGGCAAAAAAAAATTCTGGTTCAGTTATGTCTCTGCTTGAGCCCTGCTACCCAAGGAGTGGCTTAAAAGGTGCACATGGAAATGTATTCTGCAATTCTTAAACCTCTAGAACACCTTCAGATTCATGGATGCAACTTCAGACACTACAGCTTGGCCCTAAGCTGGCAGAAAGCCTCACATGAACTCGATTTTGGGGGGAACATGCAGGTCCAGTTCTCTGTGTAAATTGCTTTTGCCTGTAAATTGAGACCTGAAGGAAAAGAGGAGAGCTTTGCTCCTGCTTCTAGAATAGCTCTGCTCAGATTTACACCCTGGGGATGTGCCCTGTGGCACCTCATTAACAGCCAGCCAGGAAGAGAGGACACTGGGCAATAGAGCCATAGATGATATTTTTAAAAACACCAAATCAAAGCAAAAAACAACCCATAGTCTAAGTCACCAGCTGAGGACCTGGATGTTCATCTTGTTCAGTAAGAGGTTCTGACTTTAGTTGTGGAGCCCATCTTACTATTTACTGCTGAAAGGTGATGCTCTGATTCTGGAAAACTTAGTTGTAGGTAGAAATAGATTAAAACAAATTAAGACCCTGTAAGAAACAAGTTAACCTTGAAGCTTCTGTTGCTAACAATGCCAATTTTTATCATTAGAAATCCTAGAGAACCTAGAAGCCTGGATCCTAAGATCCTTGGAATCCAGAGGCTTAAAAAGCAGCACTTTGGTTGCTTCTTCTGATGTTGCATAAATAAAGCATTAAACTATTTTTTTTTCCTAGAAATTGAGTTAAAATTTCCAAGTTCCAGATTTCCTCTGTCTGCAAGGAAGTAACTTTTTATATTTTAAAACATAGAATTAGTGTAGCAGCTCTCAGTTAAATCGGCAGATATTTTTTTACTGCCAGATATGAGAAACCATTGTTCTTTGCAGTTGTCTCAACAGTAATTAAATATTATGTCAAGTTATTCTGTAATTGTTGTGTTTGGAGAACTGTACACCACCAATAAGGCACTGAGCAGCTTGATCTAGTGGGAGGTGTCCCTGCCTATGGCAGGGAGGGGGGAACTCGATGATCTTTAAGGTCCCTTTCAACCCAAACTATTCTATGATTCTGTGATGTTTTGAAACTGTTAAAGAGGGTTGGAACTGCAGCTCCGTTTGCTCTTGGCAGCTGAGCCAAGAGCACCATCTACCGAGCATCCAAGTGGGAACAGGGGACAGACATCTCCGTATCTGGACTCTTTCCTTACCCAAACTTAGAGTACACTAAGGTGGAGGTGTAAGGATTGTGAGGGAGGAAGCTAAGATGGAGGTGCAAGGGTTGTGAGGGAGGAAGAGGAGACATATATTACCCCTGTGCTGAAAAACAAGAGTGTTAATGCTTTTAAAGCCATCTTAAGCATTGGTCGTGTTAGATATCCTGGAAAGCATCAGCAATCTAAGTTTGGAGGTGATAAAGGAACGTGGGATCAATTTTGTTGAGCTGTCAAGTTGCCTCAACCACAAGTGGTTAAATTTCACTTACCTGAATTGACCTGGTGTAACACCTCAGAGTGGAGATGGCAGGGTGGGAGATGAGTCTTGGAAACTTTGGTACAGTGACATGAACCAAAACTCTGGATTTGGCTGCATCTGGATGTTCTGGGATTTACTTAGGATTATGGAAATTATGGAAATCTGGGAGCATCCTTGTGGGATGGACATTCTTCACTCAGAGCTTCCATTAGCCAGGCTGGACAAGGCACTGAGCAGCCTGATGTAGTGGGAGGTGTCCCTGCCTATGGCAGGGGAGTTGGATCTCAATGATCTTTAAGGTCCCTTCCAACCCAAACTATTCTATGATTCTATGTTTTGCTCCAGACCTTTCCCACTTTGTTTGGAATCTCAAGGTTTAGCTTATGTGGAGATTTGAGTTTTACTGAGCACTTTGGGATGAAGGGTGGCTTGTAAATTATTATTATTATTCAGCTGCTGATGGGTGGGTGGAGAAAGCCTACAGCATACTTCCTTTCATTCCCATTCATCCTGTGCAACATTTTCTGAGACTACATTTGACATTGAAGCTTTTTCATGGTAGCAAATTCAACTCCTGCTGCTAGGACTGTTTGTTTTGTGCAGGGTACAACTGGCAGCATTTATGTCTTTTATTTCATTTCAACTAAACAAAATAACANAGAAAATGTGAACAAGAAAGGAGAGAGGGGGACACTTTTATGGGAAAATACCTCAATATTAAAGTTAGATGAAGAAGACATGAAAAAAATTAATTCTCTTCTGTGGAGGAACTGGCTGGGCAGCAGGCTGCAGGCACTGAAATGAAAAACAATCCTGGAGCAAGGGCCAGGGAGAGGGGAGGACAGATGAGGTGAAGAATCATCAATGGGAAGTTTGCCTGATCAAAGCAATGGGGAAAAGGTGTCTGAGACAAAGACAAGGGTCTTTGTTTTTGGATGGAAGGAATAAATACACATGTAGTTCAACAAACAGCCTACTACAATAAATCAGAGACCACATCCCTCCAGGGATGCCACAAACTCACCAGAGCTTGATCTTACCTCTCCAAACCAGCTGCTTGGCACAAGGCATGGAGGTTCTGGTGGTACAGAAGTGCAAGGGTGCCTGTCCACTCATGGAAAAGCAGTTCAGCTTAGCTCCATGGTTGCAAAGGATCTTGAGACACTCAACATTTGCCATTTCACAAGCGATGTGGATTGCAGCTTTTCCATTGGGCCGGCAGTTGATTGTAGCTTTGTGATTGAGCAGAACCAAAAGGCTCTCCAGATGTCCATACATGACAGCCAGATGAAGTCCAGTTGCCCAGGATATTTTTAATTTGTAGCTGGGCAGCCAGTACCCTGTACAGAATGAAAACATGTTACCATCCTTGGCAAAGACTTGTCTTTGGGCTTGCCACCTACCGAGAAGCTCAGGTAAGCACAGAAAAGGAGAAGAGGTCCTTATGCCACAGGAGAAAAATGGCATGTGCTGTGCTGGAGGTGTTTATCTCCACTGGAGATTAGCTCCTGGCAAATCCTGGCCACTACTGCTTTGTAGACACACTCAGGAAGAAAGTAATGAAATGTGCTGATTTTAGCACAGAACAAATTTCTTTTATTGCTTGAAATTTGAAGTTTTTGCAGACTCCATCCATGTCTTTCTAAGAACTGGCTTGTCTTATCTGCACCCTGAAGTAGATGTCTTTTCTACCTGGTTTTTTCTTCAGATTTTTTTACCACAGCCTCACTTTGTGTCAGTTGGAAAAATAAATCTCTTCCCATACAGCAACATCCAAGGCCTGAAGCATTTCCTTACCTCTCCTGAGCTATGCAGAGCTCACTGTGCTGCTACTGCAAGTTAAAAATGAAAGATAATGAATATTTTGTGTTTCTCAATGGTCTGTGTATGTCTCTGGGTACATGGATATACCACGCTGAGCCTGCACATATCTATTCTGGGCTTTGAACCCAAGTTCTCTGAGAGGAAATGGCAGAGGACTCATCTCCCTGGATGCCCCTGAAGCTGCAGGAGATGCCTCAGGAGGCTCAGGCTCTGACCTGCCCTGCCCTCCATCAAGCCCTGCAGGCACAGCCAGCCTACAAGCTCTCCTACTGCAGTGCTGGTGGCCATGTGGACCTACTGAGACATTGCTTGCTATGAATTAGCTTAGACTAGAGCTTCAGAAGAGACAAAAGGCCACAGATTCTTGAAAAATCACTCAAATTTATATATTCCCTGGCTGCTGAATGCTGCCACATTTACCTTGTTTGTAGGATGCCAGCACCAGGTTTTCATCTTCCACTTCAAACACAGTGTCCACGTCTATCTTCTTCTGGCTCAAGAGCTCCTCCAGTGTTTCAAAGTCATTGGACTTCAGGGCTTCCAGAAAAGCCTTTTTCACCAACTTTGCAGCTGCAGCTCGAGTCATTCTCCCTTCTATATTCTCTCCTTCTTTGCATGTCTCTTCCACATCCATTTTGAAATGTATTTATGCTGTGAAGAAGGGTGCACTGAGGTGCCTAGAGCACAAGTTGCATGCTGAAGTTCCTGAAGACCAGAAGGTAATTTTATCACTCAGTCATGCTGATCTGCTTGTTCTATTTATATAAGGAGGAGCATTTCAGGCATTGAAATACCACTCTTACATATGACCAGGCTTGTTTTATGAAAGTGAGGACACCACCACCAGCAATAACACCAAAATAAGAGTTATTGCCATGGGCTTTGTACACATTATGCTTCATTAACTACATGGCTACCTTCTGCTCCTCACATGTTAAAAGGCACTAGTCCCTGGTGTTGCTTCTCAGCTGGTGAAACACATTTCCTTTCACTGTTACCACTGCTGACTTACTGACTGCTGTGTGATGCTCTGCCTACAGGTACCATTTAACTAGTCCATTGCAGAAAAAGACCTCAAAACATTAAATATTTCCAAGGTGCTCCTCCTGTGAGAGATGGTTCACTATTCCTTTGGATTGCATTGGGTATGTTAGTCCTGCTTTTATTCCTTCAGCCATCAGGACCATGCAGGGCTCATGCACCCTGATCTGTAAAGCCCCAAGAGATCATTAGGTTCATCTAGCCTGGTCTCCAGGCAGCAGGATTTGCTGAGTTTGCTGAGGGACCTTGACCAGTGCTCCTAGGAATGAGAAATGGTGGGTTGAGGAGGCTGAAGAGCTTTACAACCATGTTATAGGGTAGGGGCTCTCACATACTGCAGGGAGCTTAGTTGTGAATTGACCCAGGGGCAAGGACAAAAGGCTGAGGAGACCATGGGATCTTTTGCTTCCCCTGCCTGCTCTTCATACACTCAGACCATCTTCCTCACAACCTCACCATCCACTGAACATTGCCTTCTCCCTCTCTTTTTCCTCTCTCTTTGCTGATCCTGTGTTGACAGCAGTCTGTGATAATGCAAACCCACACATGGTGGGGATGAGCTGCTGCCAGGCAGCATGTAGAAGTGGTTCACACCAGCACCCACTTGGGCTGATGGATGGCACCATGGATAGAATGAGACTTTCTGCCCTCAATTCAAATCAACAAGCAAAGCAGACACCACCACAACCATTAAGAAGAAATTTTAATTTTATTTTCATTTTTATCCTTCCTGGGAGCCCCAGAAGGACGTGTAGGACACCTATCCATGGTGATGCTCACCAGTTCTCTCTTGGAGCTGCTGCTCAACGAAGATGCTACAGGAAAACAGCTCATAGACAACTGTGAAATTTGTGATTTCCTTCAATTTCTATACTTTTGGATAAAGGGTACTTTATAAAAACTATTTCCCTAGGGTACTGAACTTTGTAACATATAGAGTGGGAAGGAAATTTACTTGTCCTGGTGCTTTAGGTCCCAAACAGCTCATCTGGGTCTTTCTTGGTTTACTTCAGAGGAAATTCAGCATCAGGGTCTCCCTACCTTTACATTCCCTCCTTCCACCTTCCTCTTGCTTTGTTTCTTTCAGTAGATAACTCAAATAACTCCACTTCATCCCTTAAAAAAAGTGTTAATGCTTGCCTGGTTTGAGCAGAAGGACAAGGTGTAAACTCCAGTTCTTACCAGCTTCTTGTTACCTGCACCTTTTTTTTATTTCTTTTTATTTTAAAACCACAATGTTATTAAAAACCCATGAATAGATAGATAGCTGTGATCAACTGTTAACCTCAGCTCCATTTTTTTGATTTGAAATGGATTAGCTTTTCATGTATCATCTTTCATAAATAATATTAGATGACACAAGGACATTTGATCTAGCTGTACACTGAGGAAGTTGTGCCAGCACATCTCCAAACTGGTCTGAACTGCCTGAAGGCTGAGATGCACAAGCACATTGCTGATCCATCCTGCTTGCTCTTGCTTGACAAGCAAGGTGAAATAATTTTTGATGATCTGGCCCACAGTGAAAGAGAAAGCTGATTAAAATTACCTTACATCCATCATGGTCCATGAGGACATAGTTTAGCAGCATCTCAGACCAGATGATGCTCTGCAAATTGTTCACCTTCAGCAATTTGTGTGGCCCTGCTCTGACTCTCACACTATTTTTTCTTCACATCATTGAATTTAAAAGAGAGAAATGTAGGTGTTGTAGACATCTATATCCTTTATGGTTATTGTTTTCCCTGTAAGCTGAATTTGGATCTAATCTTGAACAACCTATTACATACAGGAATAAGGAAATGGTTTTATGATTNTCCTCATAGGGCAGTTGCTCCTATCTAAAGTCAATTAGATTGACTTTTTAAAGTATGACACAAGGATTTTTATCAATTTTCAAGAAGTATGGTAAAAAATAAATTTAAGAAAATACGAATTCAGTGATACACTGAATTTGGTCACAAGGACTAGCTTTTTACTATCTATCTAAATGTTTTGCTCCCCATGTAACTTCCTACAGGCTTCTCCCCTACAGGACCACAAGATGGCAGTTTTATTTTGAAAGTCACAACTGATGTCATCCAAACCCTAAGGCTGCCAAATACTCTGAATATCTCACCGTGAAACAGTAGTTCATCACTTGCTTAATATAAATAACAATAGTAGTGTTTACATGACTTACAGGTTAGGCTTGAGGCTTCTGTCTCTGCTGTTGTCTGTGTTTCCTACCCCTTCCTGGGTTATTTCCTTCATTTTTAAATAGCACAAGCTGTTAATTCTGAATATTGCCACTTACCTGCCCTGAATGTGACAGACCAAGTCTTCAGGTGCAGAAGTAACTATATAGATCTCTTCATCTAAATAAAAATATTAGATGCTGCATATATTGGATAAATCTTACCCTAATGGCAGGAATTCCAGGCATCCAAAGTCTGTGTGAATGATGCAAGGGTGCAGAGAAAAAAAGGGGTGAGAAGTGAATCTCCCCCGTGGAAGGGGAGGGTGCACAAACCAGCTCTCACATTGCAGAATAGAGCTCAATATGTTGATTTGCCAACCCAAGTCCATTTGTATAAATGCCAAGAAAACAAAAGCAAATATTTCTCATTTAAGCTTACAGTTGCCTTGATTTATACCAGTTATTAAGAGGCTCCCTGAGGAAAGAAAATAACTAATGTTAGTGTTTACCTCCTGAGCCTCTGAATGACTAACATGGTAAATATATCAACACCTTAAAGGTATTTATATTTTGATTCTCTGTGGATTGGAGATTCTGACATTATATAGAATAACTGTTGCAAAATCATATTCACTTTAATGAGATCTAAGGTTATTTGCTAGATCTTCACAGGAAAATGTGCTTGAAATATTAAAAGCATTTTATTTCCATTTAGAAATCTGTTGCCATAGTGACCAATCACAACTTTCTCAATAGCTTTGTCTAGGAATGAGATGTAGGCTCCTTATTTGCTTTGTTGGATTGTAGGTGGCAGTTCTAGCTTGGGATGTAGCTTTAGGCATTTGGTTGTTCACCAGGGAAAGCAGGATATTGTTTTGATTATGGTGATGACCATTTTTCATCTCTCTTCCCACTCTGAGGCTTAATACAGCTGAGCAACCTGATGTAGTGGAAGGTGTCCTTGTCTAGTTTGGAACTAGATGATCTTTAAGGTCCCTTCCAACCCAAACTACTCTATGATTTGCTTTATTTTTTTTCTCCTGTTATTGTTTGGACACATCCTCCTTTAACTAATTTTTATTCTTTTTATTGCCTGTCCTTTTCCAACCATTTAAATCAGTAAAAGTTCCGACTGAGTTTAAACTAAAGATCATGACTCGGGCTCTTCCTTTCAAATAATTATCTAAGAGACAGGAAAAGCCACTGTGGGCTTTCTTTATCATGAAAATTTCACTCAAAGCTAATATAAGAAGAAGTCCTGAGGTATCAAAAGTTTCAGTAGTGCAATATCTTTTCCTATCAATATAATAATCATGTCAAAGATATGGTGAACTGCATCCAAAACTAGGAAAGCCTAGATATTGGAAAAAGAGTTTTGTAATCAAATCTTTCAAAAAATCAACCTCTTTATCACTCTTGCAGCCCAGATCTCCAAAGTAATGAACTTCCTTCTGAGATCTGTTATATGTATGAATATGTAAAGGGTGAGTGTCAGGAGGATGGAGCCAAGCTCTTTCCAGTGACCTCCAGCAACAGGACAAGGGGTAACAGGTGCAAGCTGGAACCTAGGAGGTTACACAGAAATATAAGAAAAACCTTTTTCTCAGTGAGGGTGACAGAACAGGCTGCCCAGAGAGGTTGTGGAGACATTTGAAACCTGCCTGGATGTGTTCCTGTGTGACCTGATCTGGGTGTTCCTGCTCTGGCAGGGGGATTGGACTAGATGATCCCTTGAGGTCCCTTCCAATCCCTGACCTTCTGTGATTCTTTGGCTTTTGAAGCTACTAGTATTAAAAGAAAAAAAAAAATCAACAAACCCAAACTTATTTCTATGCAGAATAGAAATTCAAAACTCAGAATCTACATATTGGGATGAGATTTTAGGAGTAGGCTGCAAGAAAATTTTAACTGGTGCTTCTGGAGGACTCTACAGTCTTCTGATCATTTCTTGTAGGATTTCTAAAGGATGAAGATAAATTATACCAACACAATAAATAAGGAATGAGTTAATTTCTAAGTTGTGGTCAAGATTTGGAATGCAACACTTTCTGCAGAAATTTTAAGGTTTCCTCAAGCCATTTGAAGATTTACAATTTCTTATTATAGAATAGAGATTTGCATTTTGCTTTTGGAGTTCAAATTTGTGTCAGAACAAAAGATGAACCACAGAAAAAAAAAAAGAAAACAACATACAAAGTCCTGTAAAATCCAGTTGGCATCCTAATTCTTAATAATTTTGATTCCACACAGCTCAAAGTAGTCACCTGCTGGAGGGATGCTTACCCTCCACCTACCATCTAGGGCATTCCAAGGAGATGAGAAGTTGAAGTGTCCAGTGTGCAGTGACAAGACTGCACTCTCTACACCTTCTGGGTCCTCTTTTTTTCCTTATCATGATGTTAGGCAGAAAAGACAAAGTCTGCCTTCTTTTATAGAAGGTCTTTCACAGGATTAATGTACAACCTGCTCTTGGGGTTGAAAGCAGAGTGGATGTCTACATCTGGCAGTGCTCTACAGCATCCCAGGGGTTCTTTATCTACCACTCAGATGCTGCCTCCTCCACAAAGACAGGGTGTGAAAGGGGTTTTGGATGTGACAAAGGCTCTGTCTCCATCAAGGCCATTATTCTTTGCTCTTTGGCACTTGTTTGCCCAAGAGAGGGAGGCTCTGATGTAGCAATTCTCAGTGATTTCAGGGAGAGTTGGATTAGTTCCCAGAGTCTTTTCCACTTTATCTGTTGACAGTTTATACTTAAAAGAAAAAAAAAAAGCTTATAAATCTTCCCAAATTATATTTTTATGTGGCTATAGACTTTTATAATATTGTACCGTTGTATATATCCACCTGAATGAAAGTATTTTTCATGGGAAATACTAAGAACCTAACTGAAAATAGGTTTAGTGATATAACTTCAGGAATCTTGAATTTTTCTGACTTACTGTGAGTATTATTTAGACTGACTTTCAACTGTCTTCATGAGGCAGTTGCTCCAGCCCTTTGACCATCTTTGTGGCCTCCTCTGGACCTGCTCCAATAGCTCAATGTCCTTTTTATGTAGAGGATTCCAGAACTGGACACAGTAACTCCAGGTGGGGTCTCACCAGAGCCAAGTAGAGGAGCAAAATCACCTCTCTTGCCCTGCTGGTGTGTCTGAAGTCAGGAACTTCCTTCATTTCACACACATATTTAATCTTTCAAAAGCTACCTGGCCCCAACCCTCCTTTGAACAAGTGTTATCATGGTGTTTGAGGAGATTGCTGCAGAGATAACAGCCTTTCACTCTCATGACTTAGGCATTGTATTGCCAAGGCACACCACTGGCTCAGCATGCTTCTGCCTTGAAAAAAAGGCAGAGTTGTTTGCTTTCTGCTTGTCACAAGGCTGAGCCAGGGCAGTGCAATCAAAGCCATTGGTGATATTCTGCACAGCCAGCAGACTGTCAGTGGCAAAGGACAACTTGCCTGGGCTGACCTCTCTGACTTTCTATTTAGCCTGGCATCTCTCCAGTTCAGCAGTTCTGCCACCTACAAGATAATTAAAGCAGCTCCTTTAGCTGCCATCTCCAGATGCAGCAAGAAATTCTGCTGCAGAAAAGACAGTAAATAAGAGTTGGGCTCTAAGACATGGCCTTGCTTGGGGCTGGTTTTGACAGTGACAAGTTCTGATATTCTGCCATCACTGAGGACCTTTGCATTACCTGCCACCATCATGAAATACCCAAAATATTCTTATTTGGACATCCAAATTTAAACATATGGCTCTGGGCTGCTGGTGACTGCCTTAACTCAACAAAGGACTTTGTTCCTTTTGAAGAAGGGCAAGGCTGAAATTCAGACTGTTTGCAAGTCTTTTAAACACCCTCATCATGAAAACCATTGATGTCATTTTGACACAGATTTTTTTTTTCTCACCAATTGAGAAAATCAATATCCCTTGGTGTCACTGCCAGAATGTATTTTTGAAGCCTTTGAGGTGCTATCTCTTTATTAGATGATTGTGGTGAGCTGTTTTCTAATGAGCTGGTGACACTTTTTATTTATAATGATATTCTGGTTTGAGGTGTAAGGAATTGCCTTGCCTTATGGCAGAAGCTCAGCAGCTGTAGGAATCTCTGCTCCCTATTTTTGAGCAGGGAGCTGAGAATGATCTTTAACTTTAACAGAGTTGAAGAATGAGAAGTTTAAAGAATTGCTGAGGTCTTTGAGAAAGCCATCTGCAACCCCCCTTTGAGCAGGTTAAAGTGGGTTTAGGCCATGGCTGATATAGAGGATCTTATCATTTCTGTGATGTGCAGTTTTACCTTTATCTTTCAGTACAAAAAACTTTGGCTTTGCTTCTGTTTTCTCCCTGTTTTCTTGCCTGCCAGGTTTTATTTTTCCCTGAAGCTGATGCAGGGATCACTGTGATGTGAGGTAGTTAATACAACCATGCCTGCACTGTAGCTTTCTTTATTTAGTCACACAAGCTCCCCTAGAAGTGCAAAAAAATAATATTCTGCCTTTTAATCTTCAGCATCAATCCACTGTAAATATTTTGGCAACATCAGTAAATTTTACTTCAGATTAATATCAGAGAGCAAAATCTGGATTAAAAGTTTCAGCTTTTAAAAATGTGTTTAATAAAAACACATGGTGGTTCATAATTGTCTCAAGTATGATACATCTTGAAACAGCTTGTTGTGAAATCCAAATCTGTGTATGTACCTTCTGTAGCTCATCTCTTAAAAAGCTATGTGATAAAGGATAACATATAATAGATGTATCTTTAACAAGTGAATGATGAAAGTTTTTATTAAAAAAAAGCTTCACTTTAATCATTTCAACACTACCTTTTATTTTCTCAGCAAGTTGCCTCTGTTACAAGATGTAGGAGAGAGAGGAAGGGAGGTCAGGTGTCTTACAGTGCTGCTTGTTCTACTTCACCCACGCTTCCCCAGATGAAATAAATCCATCTTTGGACACAGGAGAGGACTTAATTCTCTTTCCTTGTTGGTAGAGGAGTCTGACTCAGTGAAAATAAGTCTTGCCCTGTCTCCCTGCTCTGCTCACTTCCTCCACTCCCATGCTTGGTACTTGTCCCTCTACAGCTGATTACGGGCACTCAACTCATTCCTGCTTTTAGTCATCCTATTGTGTAGCAGGATGTTGCTTCTAGGTCTCTACAGAGTGTACCAAAGGTGAAGAGCTGAGGGGAATTT